>JARGYO010000162.1:28020145-28247645 GCA_029206835.1 Rana muscosa | reverse complement strand
GCTACATGTCTGCCCAAGGGCAGATACAGATTGCACATTTCCATGCTGGCCAGATGTTTACTGATACGTGTAGTGATCTAGTATAGTGGTTTCCAGTTGATGTTTAGTTATTAGTAATGATGATATAAGTTATGTTTCCGCAGTATCACCCAAATTCTCCAGAGAGTGCACTTTGACTTCCAATACAGAACAAAGTTCAATACTTGCACAGATGACAACGAATCCAATCAGAGTGTGTGTGTGTGTGTGTGTGTGTGTGTATATGTGTGTATGTGTGTATATGTGTATACTTTTTTATATTTTCAGAGTCCCACATCTCCTAGATCACATTCTAGACCTGTGCTTTCCTATCCATGCAGAGTGACGAGACTGACTGACTGCCAGCTTGAATGTGAATGTCTCAAATACTGGTCTGACACGGGGGGGGGGGGGTGTTCTGCCAGGTCAACCAAATGTTCCCATGAATGAACACCCCCTCAAGTCTAATTACCATCTAATATCCCCTTTTAACTGTTCAATTAAGTTAACACATACACCTATATAATATTACAATACGTTGAACCAGCTCTTGTCGTGTCTTCCCCAAATAGAAACCACCACATTGACAGACCAAAAGATATACCACGCCTTGCGTTTTGCAGTTAGATGGAACAGTTCCCCATTGGGTAATGGAAAGGATGTACATTTACTACTAACTTCACATAAGGCGCAAGCACCACAAAGGATAAGTGCCCCAAGTGGTACACGGATCCTTCCTCTGATCTCCCCGATATTCGCTCTGCGTGAGCAATTGACCGAGGGAACCTGCTCGTCTGTAGGTGATCTGTGGTCTTTCCGTCACCAGTCAAGCCAAAAGAAGGTTCTTCTGTCAAAATGGTCCAATGCTTCACTAGAATTTTGCGAATCTGCTGGTGCTCATTGGAGTAGCAAAGAATAACTCTTAAATCTTCATCACTTTTTTTCTGCAAGTACCTTTTTGTTATGGATGAGGTCATGCCTATCCAGAGCCTTGACCTTATTGAATGCTTTCCTCAACGATGATTTAGTATAACCCCTCACCAGCAGCCTTTGGGTCAGTAAGTCTGCTTCCAACTGGAAGTCTTCCATAGATGTACAATTACGCTTGAGGCGTAACAATTGGCTAAATGGTATTGATTTCTTCAAAGGTTCAGGATGGAGACTGCCGGCATGCAAAATTGTATTGCGGGCAGTCTCTGTATAGTTTACTTCCAAGTTTGCCAAACTGGTCCTTGGTTATACAAATGTCCAAAAAATGTATTTGTTTAGAATCAAAAGACATGGTGAAGAAGAGGTTAAAGTCATTCTGGTTCATGGCCGTGAGGCATTCTTTGAGAATTTCCCCTGGACCGTTCCATATAAAAAGAGCACATCATTGATATAGCGCTGCCATAGCACGATCTGCTGGGTGAAAATAATAAAAGATCATCCGCCAAAAAGGACTTCTCCCACTCCCCCAGGTACAGGTTGGCATATGAGGGTGCGCAGCAAGTCCCCATTGCCACCCCCTGCACCTGGAGGTAGTGGGAGTTGTTGAAAAGAAAAATATGTTTCAAAATAAACTCCAGCATGCAAAGTATAAAGTTGTTAAACTTCCATTCTGTAGTCGCCCTTTGCTGCAAAACACGACCAATGACAGAAATACCATGATCATGGGGTATACTGTTGTACAAGGATTCAACGTCTATCGTAACCAGGAGTGCAGACTTCGGGATTTCCAAATTGTCCAAGGTCTGCAACAGGTGGATGGTGTCCTTGATATACGATGCCAATTCTAAGACATGGGGTCTAAGATGACCATCAATGACTTGGCTAATCCCCTCAGAGATGCCACCATTCCCAGAAATGATGGGCCTCCCTGGGGGATTATTAATGTCCTTGTGCACTTTAGGTAGTGCGTACATAGTAGGGGTGCGAGGATGTTGTGTACGTATAAAATTCAGCATATCAAAGTCAATGGCACCAGATCCATGGGCTTCATCAACTAACTCAAAGAATTCCTGATCAAACTTATTCAAAGAAGCAGGTATCAGGAGATAGCATTTTCGGTTGTTCAGAATTTGAAGGCACATTGTCTCATACATGGAATGATCCATCAGCACAATGTTACCCCCTTTGTCTGAACCCTTAATCGTAATCTTATCATTTTCCTGTAGAGACTTCACAGCGAGCCTTTCCTCCTGACTGAGATTTTTCATTAGTTTTCATCTTTATTAATAAGTTTGATTTCTTTGGTGGTTTGTTTAACAAATCGAGATAATGACGGATTTTGCTGGACTTCCGTTTAAATTTGGCGGTTTCTTTAAAGACACTTCCTCGCTATCAAATTCCTCCTCCCATATATCCATAGAGGATGTATTTTCCTGTAGGAGTATATTTAAATCACGCAAAGCTCTGAAATCAGCAGCCTTGAGACCAAAGGCCACAGGTTCCTCAATCGATTTTTTTAGAAAACATGCTCCTAAAGAGCAGCTTTCTCGCAAAAAGATGAATGTCCTTGATGGTCTCAAAGTCATCGAACATCCTATTGGGACAGAAGGATAGTCCTAGGGAGAGTACCCTACTTTCCTCTGAGGTCAATATATGTGAGGATAGATTTATGATATTGAGTTGGTCCCTGTCAGAGGGAGAGGAATCTCCTGTGTTTCCAGAGGAGTTAGTGGTTGTGTTGGAAGGCGCTTCTCTAAAAAATCATCCAAATGTGTTTGGGTCTTTGGGGTGGCACCCACCTCTTTAAACATTTTAGTATTGCTACTTTTGCCCACAGTTATATTTTTAGTAGGATCGGCACCGCCCCTTCGGTTTCTTGGGGTGGCATCAATCCTACCCCCCGAGCTGTATGCGGTAGATGTAAATCGGTAGTCATGTTTGTTGGACCTCCCCGTTGGTTCCTTGTTGTCTAGAGAAAGCTCCCTTCCTTTTCCTGAAATGACGGTCCACCTGAGAGGAGGCAGAGGAGGAGGCGTCAGAAAGGGTATCCGAATTCGGATTGTTGAGATCCTCCGATTTGGAAGAAGACTTCTTCTTGGCAGTTTATCTGTACCCTTGTGGTGTATGGAATCCTTCATGCACTAGTGGCTTTGTTGGACCATTTGATCTGGAGATTGGAGCTTTGCTGGTGACTATTGTACTTGATTGAGGATGCACACATGCGAGTCATGTCTGTTCATTATGTTTATTATTCAATGTTGTATTATGTGTCTGTTTACCATGCACTGTACTGATTCTGTATTTTGAATTATAGAGAATTTGCTATCCCTGAAGATTCTACTTTGTATTATTTCGAAATGCGTTGGATTCAGCAACTCTATTCATATTCAGGACCCCAATTTTTTTTGGGCTCCTTATAGTCACCTTCATGTATTTTGCATGGTTTATTATTTGATTTTATGTTTCCTTATCACCTGTGGTGATTTATGTCTATATTCAATAAATTTCTATATTTTATTTAAATGTTTCTATATATTTTTCTATATTTATATTTCATTGCCCTTAAAATCCCATTTTTTTTTAGGTACATTTTCCTTGTCCAAACGGCAGGTTTTCTAAAAATCTGACTTGTAGCCAGTGTTATTTTTTAAACGGTTGCATGAAAATAAACAAACAGAAAATAAATCCTTGCCATGCAGGCACTAAATCCCTCTCTAAGGGCAAGGAACTACCTTGTCATCCAACTATTTTTCTCCTTGTAATCACTCATCCATTTAAAGCGGAGGTTGACACAAAAATGGAACCTCCGCTTTTTCGGAATACAGGTATTTGCACCCACTTCCAGGCACAGACTCCTGCGGGAGCTACTCCCCTTCCCGTACCCCCAGCTGTCTTCTGGGAAACACACAGGTCCCAGAAGATAGCTGGGACCAGTGAGGATGTGCAGCGCGACTCACACATGTGCAGTAGGGAACCGGGAATTGAAGCCGCAACGCTTTACTTCCTGATTCCCTCACCGAGGATGGGGGCGGGGGCAGCCGAAAGCCGATCGATTGATTTCGGCTGTCGACATCGCGGGCACCCTGGACAGGCAAGTGTCCATTTGTTAAAAGTCAGCAGCTACAGTATTTGTAGCTGCTGGCTTTTAATATTTTAGGCGGACCTCTGCTTTAAGAAGGGCATGATCACTGACTAGTTTCAATGGTCACTCAACAGGTAATATTTCAGGGCATTCAAGGCCCATTTGATAAACATTTCTCAACAATGGCATAGTTTCTCATGTCCGTTATTAACCACTTCCCGCCGGGAGGGCATACATGGACCTCCAACCCCCCCCTCCTTCAGTGGTTATATGGGGCTAATGCCTTCACTTACAGGCATCAACCCGGTATCTCTTCATCCGGCGATCCCCCTTCACCGCAACAACAATCATAGCGGCAGTTTAGGCGCTTGATTGTTCTTACAGGCGGCGGGAGGGGACTTAGCTTCCCCCGCCATCCTCCGATGCTTCTGACTCAACTGTGCGAGCGGTGAGCCGGAGAAGGAATCCACAGGAGGTGGAAGTTGACCATAGAGAGATTTCCAGGGAACAGAGGTCCTCAATCATCTCTATGACTCTGGGGTCCGGACACAACGTTATGACATCATGCCCGGCCAAGCAGTTGTAAATACTGCCATGTACTCAGCTGGAAAGCCGAAATGGTCAGTTTTTTTTTTTATCTTAGTCTTTCCTGGCCTGGAGGACAGATGTGGGGTCTTATTGACCCCCACATCTCTCCATAAAGAGAACCTGTTCCTAATTTTTACGAACAGTCTGACTGGAATGGTACCAGCTGATGGAGAAAAAGACAATGTAGCACCGATATAAAAAAAAAAAAAAAAAAGGGCCAAGATACATCCCTAGGAATTACAGACCAGTAAGGCTCCATGCACACAGGGCGTTTTTGCAGCTGCTAACAGCAGCTTTAGACGTTTTTTTTTACAGTTTCAAAACGCCCATCCATGTTATTCTATTGTGTCATGCACACTAGAGCTTTTATGAGCTCCAAGTGGCATAGGCGTTTTCCAGCTGCAAAACAAAACCCAATTCCAGTGCGTTCTGGAGCTCCAGGTTCGAGCTGCAAAAACACTTGACGCTATTAAACGCGCAAAAAACGCCGCGATTTGCGTTTTTGAGGTCCGGGATTTTTTTTTTTTTTTTTTAAAGGTCAAAAATATCAAAAAAATGTTTACAAAACATGGACAGGCGTTTTTAAGCTCTAAAAAAAGCGGCTGTAAAAACACCCTGTGTGCATGGGGCCTTAGCCCAACATCAATTGTATGCAAGCTCTTGGGAGGTGATAAAAGGGACTATATACACATTTTAGTAATGACAAAAAAAAAAAAAAAAAAAAAAAAGTATCATTAGCAGTAATCAGCATGGATGGATTCATGAAGAATCGTTCTTGCCAAACCAATTAACCTTCTTTTGGGAGGTGAGCTGTCATCTAGATAAAGGAAGGCCCGTAGACGTGGTGTATCTGGATTTTGCAAAAGCATTCGATACAGTTCCCCATAAAACGTTTACTGTACAAAGTAAGGTCCAATGGCATGGATCATAGGGCGAGTACACGGATGGAAAACTGGCTACAGGGGCGGGTTGATGAATGGGGAGTACTTGGAATGGTCCGGGTGGAAAGTGGGGTCCCCCAGGGTTCTGTCCTGGGACCAATCCTATTTAAATTTATTCATAAACTACCTGGGAGGATGGGATTAACAGCTCAATATCTGTATTTGAGGAAGATACTAAGCTAAGCAGGGGAAAAACTTCTCTGCAGGATGCGGAAACCTTGCAAGATAATCTGAACAAATTAATGGGGTGGGCAACTACATGGCAAATAAGGTTAATGTAGAAAAATTTAAAATAATGCATTTGGGTGGCAAAAATGTGAATGCAATCTACTCACTAGGGGGAGAACCTCTGGGGGAATCTAGGATAGAAAAGGACCTGGGGGTCCTAGTAGATGACAGGCTCAGCAATGGCATGCAATACCAAGCTGCTGCTGCAAGCAAACAGAATATTGGCATGCATTAAAAAGGGGATTAACTCCAGAGATAAAACGATAATTCTACCGCTCTACAAGACTCTGGTCCGGCCACACCTGGAGGAGCATGTCATCCTGTTCTGGGCACCAGTCCTCAGGAAGGATGTGCTGGAACGGGAGAGAGTCCAGAGAAGGGCAACAAAACAAATAAAGGGACTGGAAGACATTAGTTATGAGGAAAGATTTACGAGCACTGAACTTATTCTCTCTGAAGAAGAGACGCTTGAGAGGGGATATGATTTCAATGTACAAAAACTGTACTGGTGACCACACAATAGCGATATTAAATTCCTTTTCGCAGGAAAGATTTTAAGACACGTGGCCATTCACTAAAATTAGAACAAACGCGGTTTAACCTTAAACCGCGTCTAGGGTTCTTCACTGTAAGAGTGGTAAGGATGTGGAATTCTTTTCCACAGGCAGTGGTTTCAGCGGGGAGTATCGATAATTTAAAAAAACTATTAGATAAGCACCTGAACGACCACAACATACAGGGGTATACAATACTGATATAAAATCACAGGTTGGACTTGATAGACTTGTCTTTTTTCCCAACCTCGCCTACTATGCAACTGTCAGGAAGGTCCTGCCAGTAACAGGCGCTCTGAACTTACTGGTGCACGATTGCGGGCGCCAATGCGCATGCACGGGAGTGCGCGTGCCTACTAACACCAGGCAGGCTTTTTAAACCAGACTGACACACTGGGACTTTGCTGTCTGCTCTACAGCGTTACGCGTGTTCCCGATTCCTGAAATCTTTTCCAGTTCCTTCCAGTGCTAAACCCGGCTTGCTCCTGGCCATTCCTGCCATCCGCCTGCATCTGACCCCGGCCTGTCTGACTTCTCTTCTGCCTGCTCCTCTGGTTCTTCTACTGTCCGCCTGATAACCGACCCGGCTTGCATGACCTACCAGTTCCAGTCTGCTGCACCTGTCTGCTGACCCAGCCTGTTGCAGGTTCCTGCCTACCACTCAGTTGCACCTACGGTCCTTCTGTACAGATCCACCTTGACTTTAGACAAACCTCGTGCCACTCCCACCTCCTGTTCACCCTACCAGGGGCCGCAAAAGAGGCCATCTCCTGCAGTTCGGGCTTGTCCACAAGGTACGCGACAGTAGCAGACAGCCATGTCCGAGCGGGAAGCCTCTCCTATGGAGGAACTGTGTGCACCTGGCAGGTCTTAACCAGGCCATTAAAAGCCTTCAGGAAGGATACACACATCTGGAAGAACGGGTTCAAGTACTTTCTTCCCCCACTGGATGCCAGGGGTCCGTTCACTCGTCTACTTCTTCAGCCAGCACTGCTTCTCCTACAGTTGTTATGCTGCCACCTGAACCAAGGGATCCCACGCCTGAAAAGTTTTCCGGGGAACAAAGCAAATTTAGGGCATTCCGAAATTCATATCAACTATAGTTCTCACTACAACCATGCACCTTTACCCTAGAAGCCACCAAGGTGGGCTTTGCGATTCCTTTACTCCTGGGAGAACCCCAAACATGGGCCCACCGCCTTCTGGAACAGCTATACGAGGACCCGCAGCTCTCAGCAACCGCAGAAGCAGCTCTGCATACCCTTCAACAAGGGTACAGGGCAGTAGCGGACTATGTTGCCAAATTCAGGCGATGGAGTGCAGACACTAATTGGAAGGACGCTGCCCTCCTTTATCGGTTTTGCATGAGACTGACCCCTTAAAGGATGAACTGGCCCGAGTGGGAACACCCCAGACCCTGGATGCACTAATCAACTTGGCCATACAAATTGATCGGCGGCTGAGGACGTGAAGAGCAGAAAGGGGCACTGGGTCCCCTCGTCCCATCTGGATGTTACCCAGAGTCCCCAACTACTCTCATCCGGCACACACTGTTAGGCCAGCCTTTAGACTTGATACTTCTGTACCCATGCAGTTAGGAGTCCTTCGCCCTTCGCTTACAATGGAATAACGCCAACGTCGCCGGGTGAACAACCTGTGTCTGTACTGCAGGGGAACCTGGGCATTATGTCAGAAATTGCCCTGCTAAGCTTCGCAAGTGCCTGTCCCTTTCTTCCAATCATGCGACCACTTGGCTCAAGACTACTTCCCACCTGGCTCTCCCTATTCGGTTACAGCTTCCAGGAAGGACGCTACAAGTTTCTGCCATTGACGCCGGGCCTGCAGTTGCTTTATGGATTCATCATTTACAAACAAACACCAGGTTCCTTTATTATTTAGGGCCCAAGGACTTTCCATTCACCTGGCCCATGGCTCTGCGATTAAATCTGGACCAGTTATACAGGAGACTTACCCCCTTCCAGTCACAATCGCCAATCTACACCAAGACCTGCTTCGCATGGACATTATCGCTTCACCATTATTCCCCGTTATTCTTGGTATGTCGTGGCTACAAGCCCATAATCCCTACATCAACTGGGTCACGGGAGAAGTCACTTTCCCTCTCCTTATTGGGTGTAAAGAAAGTAGCGCTATAAAGTGGAAGTGAAAACAAATCAATGTCTGAGTAGGTAAAAACCCGAATAAAAAAAAATAAAAAATAAATATTGGTAAATATCTAATCATAAGGTATATACATGAATATAAAGTCTGTGATGTCTGGCGTAGAAAAACATGGAAATAAATCTAAAGTGTCCATCCAAAACTTGTATAAATTATGAGAAGGACATGTGGGCCTTATGAGTCATCAGGGAAAAAACATCTTCCAACTCTATATAGTTAGATGGAGTACTCTTACCAGAGCCCGTGGATCTGCCTGTCGATGACAGCAGATCACGTAAGCTTAGAAAATCCGGCTCCAGGACCAGTCGACTTGTCTGATGACTCGTGTATTTTCGGAAACTCAGTCTCAGTCGTTGCAACTCGGTAGTCCTCGGCTCCAAATCTTGATAGGAAATCCAGAGTATTTGGGACCGACCTGGGTTCATCGGATATCAGCCATATTCCAATGGGTATCAGAAAGATTTGACCCAAACATAACCCCTATTGGGGGATGACTTGGAAATGTAAAGTGGTTCCAAAGGAAGCTCTCTCCAACTCACATGCAGAAAGAAAGACAATGCTCCGATGGTGCAGGTCAAAAAAATATGGTATACGGTTTTATTGGAATAAAACCACAAAATGACATTTAAAAAGGTGATCACATAAAACAGAATAAAAAGGCAATAATGGGAAGTGGCGTACCAAGCCCTATGTGTTTCGTCCAAATAGGACTTCTACTGGGGCATCAACCTGCTCCCCCATATTGCACATTTATACAACAAACCCACCAAGCTAAAAGGAAAACCAGCCAATCGGATGGCTTTCCACTAAGTGGGTTCATGATTGGAGGAGAGTAGACTGGATCACCAATCAAACTCGCAGCCTCCAATCATAAACCAATAAAACGCGGCATTGATGAAAAACTCCTCCCAGGTCGGCTGTCCCAGCCTTTTTGACCCCGGAAGTAGTATTAAACCAGCCAATAATAGCCATTAAAAAACCCGCCAAAAGGAGGGAGTGGTGATGTGCAGTATAAACCGCCCACACAATCAACCCCCATTCTCTTATTGGCTAGGTCCCATATAATATATAACATAGACCACCCACCAACCCTTAATGGATGAATGGAGGATGGGGGTGTGGCAACATACCTGCATAATAAAACAATAAAAATTGACACTGTACCCAATGATCATGTACATACAGGGTTGGCCAACCCTTCTTTGTTCAATCCTCCGGTAAACATAGCTCCCGCTATAAGTGTTTTCCGTAGTTTGGTTTTAGAAGATTTAGAAAAATTGCCCAATAAAAAGATACACATGAATCCTAAAGTTAAGACTGGTTTGAAGCAACTTTGTGAGCAAAAAGATTTAATCATTCGTCCAGCTGACAAAGGCGGTGCTATTGTCGTGCTTGACAAAATTGATTATATCAAAGCGATGGATAAAATATTGGGCGATTCAGAAACGTACACCTTAATGAATAAGAATCCCACCATTCTTTATAAGAAGGCTTTAGTAGAATTGATCGATGAGGGTTTTTCTTTGGGGATTCTAGACAAAAAAAAAAGAAAAGGAGTTATTTGGTACCAGTTTCACCTAGGATTCCAGCTATATATTATCTTCCTAAAAAGGTACACAAAGATCCTGTTCACCCACCTGGCCGCCCCATAGTGAGTGGAATCGACTCTGTGTGGCGGCCAGAATAGGGAAATATATAGATTTTCACCTTCAACTAGGGCTGGGAAAAAAAAAAGCGATTTTAATCTTGAAATGAAGTTTTGAGTTCAAATCGATTCAGATTTGAAGAAAATAGATTTTTTTTTGATTTTTTTATTTAACCACTTAAGCCCCGGACCATTTGGTAGCTAGAGGACCAGAGGTGATTTCAGAATTTTGCACTGCGCTGCTTTAACTGTAAATTGTGCGGACATGCAATGTTGTACCCAAACGAAATTTGCGTCCTTTTCTTCCCACAAATAGAGCTTTCTTTTAATGCTATTTGATTGCCTCTGCGATTTTCATTTTTTGCGATATAAACGGAAATAGACCGAAAATTTAGAAAAAAAAATGATATTTTCTACTTTTTGTTATAAGAAAAATCGAATAAACTCAATTTTAGTCATACATTTAGGCCAAAATGTATTCAGCCACATGTCTTTAGTAAAAAAAATGTCAATAAGCGTATATTTATTGGTTTGCGCAAAAGTTATAGCATCTACAAACTAGGGTACATTTTCTGGAATTTACACAGCTTTTAGTTTATGACTGCCTATCTCATTTCTTGAGGTGCTAAAATGGCAGGGCAGTACAAAACCCCCCCAAATGACCCCATTTTGGAAAGTAGACATCCCAAGGAAATTGCTGAGAGGCATGTTGAGCCCATTGAATATTTTTTTTTTGTCTCAAGTGATTGAATAATGACAAAAAAAAAAAAAAATTACAAAAAGTTGTCACTAAATGATATATTGCTCACACATGCCATGTTTATATGTGGAATTGCACCCCAAAATACATTTTGCTGCTTCTCCTGAGTACGGGGATACCACATGTGAGACTTTTTGGGAGCCTAGCCGCGTATGGGCCCCCGGAAACCAAGCACCGCCTTCAGGATTTCTAAGGGCGCAAATTTTTGATTTCACTCCTCACTACCTATCACAGTTTTGAAGGCCATAAAATGCCAAAATAGCACAAAACCCCCCAAATGACCCCATTTTGGAAAGTAGACACCCCAAGCTATTTGCTGAGAGGCATGGTGAGTATTTTACAGCTCTCATTTGTTTTTGAAAATGAAGAATATATATATATATATATATATATATATATATATATATATATATATATATATATATATATATATATATATATATATATATATATATTTTCCAATTTTCAAAACTGTGTCAAAAAGCGAGATCTGCAAAATACTCACAATACCTCTCAGCAAATAGCTTGGGGTGTCTACTTTCCAAAATGGGGTCATTTGGGGGGGGTTTTGTGCCATCTGGGCATTCCATGGCCTTCGAAACTGTGATAGGCAGTGAGAAGTGAAATCAAAAATTTACACCCTTAGAAAGCCTGAAGGCGGTGCTTGGTTTTTGGGGTCCCGTACGCGGCTAGGCTCCCAAAAAGTCTCACACATGTGGTATCCCCGTACTCAGGAGAAGCAGCAGAATGTATTTTGGGGTGTAATTCCACATATACCCATGGCATGTTTGAGCAATATATCATTTAGTGACAACTTTGTGCAAAAAAAATAAAAAAATAAATAAATTGTCTTTTTTCCGCAACTTGTGTCAACATATAAAATATTCCATGGACTCGACATGCCTCTCAGTATATAGCTTGGGGTGTCTACTTTCCAAAATTGGGTCATTTGGGGGGGTTTTGAACTGTTCTGGCATTTTATACACAACATTAGGAAGCTTACATCCACTCTAACCACTTGAAGACAAAGCCCTTTTTGACACTTTGTTTACATGAAAAAAAATTTTTTTTTTTTGCAAAATTATGTTGAACCCCCAAACATTATATATATTTTTAAAGCAAAGGCCCTACAGATTAAAATGGTGGGTGTTGCATTTTTTTTTCTACACAGTATTTGCACAGCGATTTTTCAAACGCATTTTTTGGAGAAAAATGCAAGTTAGACTTAACGGTAACTTGTTTTCCAAGAGTCTTTCAGGACAGCACATGAGAGAGTGGCTCCACCCACTAGGAAACAGGAAACACAATCTCCACCATAATTTAAAAAGGAGGCGACTCCCCACATCTCGTCAGTTGTAGTAGAGTACCTCCGGCCCAAGCTGGAACACAATCAGAATATGGTTAATCACAGCATGTATGTACATTTATATATATATATCATCAATATATACAAACCAAGAAGGGCGGGTAGCTTGCTGTCCTGAAAGACTCTTGGAAAACAAGTTACCGGTAAGTCTAACTTGCATTTTCCCTTATCGTCTTTCAGGACAGCACATGAGAGGATAATCGAGACTTACCAACTAGGGAGGGACAACAGCCTGCAGGACCTTTCTGCCAAATGCCTGATCATCGGCTGACAGCAGGTCCAGTCTGTGATGGACAAATGTCAAATAGCTTGACCACGTAGCCGCCTTACAGATCTGATGTGGGGTGGCACCAGCTTTTTCTGCCCATGTAGTGGCTAGAGCTCGAGTAGTGTGCACGTATTCCCTGTGGAGGAGACAAAACCGTCTAGGAATAAGCTTCAGAAATAGCCAGTTTTAGCCATCTAGCAATTGACCCCTTCGATGCTTGGCGTCCCTTTCCGTTACCAGAAAAAAGAACAAATAAAGAGTCCGAAGACCTAAAGTCCTTTGTTATTTCCAAGTAGTGTAATAAAATTCTTCTTACATCTAAGTTATGGAATAAAGTCTCCCTTCTTCCTGAAGGATTTGAACAAAAAGTTGGCAGGATAATTTCCTGCGATCTGTTATGAACTGATGCCAACTTTGGCAAAAACCCTGGATCTGTTTTAAGCACAATCCTGTCTGGGTAAATTAACATAAAAGGTTCTTTTATTGAAAGAGCGTGTAGTTCACTGATTCGTCTCGCAGTCGTAACTGCAACTAAGAATACCGTTTTAAGAGTCAAATCTTTCAACGAGATTGTCTGTAACGGTTCGAAAGGTTCTTTCGTGAAGGCTTGCAAAACTACTGACAGGTCCCATTTAGGAAAATGTTTAGTAGGCACTGGCCTGGCTCTAGTAAGTGACCTAAAGAATCTTGTGATCAAAGGAACTGAGGAAATTGGTTTTTCCAGGTATACTCAAAAGGGCAGCCACTTGCACTTTGAGAGTGCTAATTGCAAGACCTTTGTCCACACCATTTTGTAGAAACTCCAGAATCGACACAATGTCTTCTAGGGTTCGGTTTGATGAATGACACCAACTGTTGTAGACTTTCCAAACCTTTGCGTAGATATCTCTAGTTACTCTCTTTCTACTGGCGAGTAAAGTAGATACTAGAGGCTCTGACAGTCCTTTGTTCCTTAATAACTGCTCCTCAGATACCAAGCCGTGAGGCTTAGTCTGGCTACGTCCGGGTGGTACACTGGGCCCTGAAGTAGCAAGTCCTGCCTGAGAGGAAGCTGCCAGAAAGGTTTGATCATCATTTGTAGGATGGAGGAAAAACAGGCTCTTTTCGGCCAGAACGGAGTGATCAGGATTACCGATCCCTTTTCCTTCTGTATTTTTCTCAATACCAGAGGGATTAGCTGAAAAGGAGGGAAGGCATAACCCAGATGGAAGCTCCAGGGATGTGCCAAGGCATCTATCCCTATTGATCCGCTGTCTCGGTGCAGAGAGAAGAATTGAGGGAGCTGGGTGTTTTCTTTTGATGCAAACAGATCCACCTGAGGACATCCCCACTTCTTGGTGATCAGTGAGAATATCTCCGAATTCAGGCTCCACTCTGCCTCTTGAATTCTCTGTCTGCTCAAGAAGTCCGCTACTTCGTTTAGCGTGCCTTTGAGATGCACTGCTGACAGGGAGAGTAAATGCTTCTCTGCCCACTCTAGGATTTCTGATGACAGCAACAGTAGAGCTTTGCTCCTTGTGCCCCCTTGTTTGTTCAGGTATGCCACTGTGGTGACATTGTCTGAAAGAATCTGCACATGGGACCCTTGGAGGTTTGGAGAGAAGGCAGCTAAGGCTAGAGCAACTGCTTTTAACTCCCTCCAGTTTGAGGACCTTCCTGTTTTGGATTGGGACCAAACTCCCTGTGCTATGTTTTGATCCCAGTGGGCTCCCCATCCCCAACTGCTGGCGTCTGTCGTGACCCTTACTTCTGTCGGAAAGGACCAAAGCAGGCCCATTGACAGAACTGCCCGATTCCTCCACCACCAAAGAGTCCTCTTAACCCTGGTGGGAAGTTTTACTCTTGTGTCTAAGGTTTCTTGGCTGTGATCCCATACCTTTAGAAGAAAACTCTGTGAGGGGCCTGAAATGGAGCCTCGCCCATTGAATGGCCGGCATTGTTGAGGTTAAGGTACCCAGGACTGACATAATCCTCCTGATTGACACCTCCTGGTTTGTCTGAAGACTGGCTACTACACTTACCTTGTTTTTTTTCTTTTCTTCTGGGAGAAAAATCCTTTGCTCTACAGAATCTATCAGATAACCTAGAAACTGAACTCTGAGCAGGATTGAAATTTGATTTTTGAGTGTTTACAATCCAGCCCAAGGCTTCCAGATGACTGCGGGCCTTGGTTAGATCTACCTGCAACCTCTCTCTGGAAGGGGCAAAAATTAGGGAGGTCGTCCAGATAAGGGATGACCGAGATTCCCTGTAGACGGAGAGGAGCTAGAGCTTCCGCCATTATCTTGGTGAATATCCGCGGGGCGGATGAAAGACCAAATGGAAGGGCCTTGAATTGTAAATGAAGCACCTCCCTCCCCATATTTATTGCCAACCTTAGGTATTTTTGAGACCGAGGGGCTATGGGCACATGCAGGTATGCGTCTCTTAAGTCGATTGATGCCATGAAGCATCCCTTGACTAAGATTTCTCACCGAAAAAATGGAGTCCATGCTGAACCGCCTGTATTGGACTGACTTGTTTAACGGTTTTAAATTGAGAATGAGACGGAAGCTTCCTGATGGTTTCCTTATCAGGAAGATTTGGGAATAGAAACCCCGGTAACGTTCCTCTGGAGATACCTGAACCACAACACCCTGTCTCATCAGATCCTCCAAGAGGTTTTTCATGGCTAGGGCCTTTGTTGTGTCCCTGGGCAGGTTTGTTACACAGTATCTTTCTGGAGGAAGATCCGAAAGTTCTATTTTGTATCCCTAGGCCAGCGTGTCCAAAATAAGTGTTTTCCGTCACGCTTGCCCAAAGAGGAAGGAATTTTTGAAGCCTTCCCCCCCCCCCCCCCACAGGCAATGACAAGTCATTGCGTTTTATTGGTTGGCGCAGGAGGATTAAAGAGCACATTCCCTCTGCCTTTACCTTTATGCGCCGACCAATTCTTTTTTTCTTGGGGCCTGCTTCCCTGATCCTGATTTTTTTGAGGTCGAAAAAAACGCTTAACTGGTTGTTTTTTCTTTTTAAAAAGAAAGGGACTTTTTTGTCCGCTGTCCCATCTAAAATAGAATCCAGATCAGGACCGAACAAAAGATCTCCAAAAAAAGGAATTCCACATAACCTACTTTTGGAAGCTGCGTCCCCAGGCCATGTCTTAAGCCATAGAGCTCTCCTGGCTGAGTTGGTTAAGGCCCCAGATCTGGCTGACATCCTAATTGATTCTGCAGAAGCGTCAGAAATATAAGCCACAGCTGCTGCTAGGGTAGAAAAAGAATCGAGGATCTCCTGCTTAGTTGAGTCTGCTATAATATGAGCTTTAAGCTGATTAAGCCAGAACTCCATGTTTCTAGAAACACAGGTAGTAGCCATAGCTGGTTTAAGGTTACCCATAATGGATTGCCAAACTTTTTTAAGCTGCTGATCCATCCGGATCTTTGAGTACACCCATGTCTTCAAATGCCAAGTCGGTTGACCTGGAAACTTGTGAAAACGCTGCGTCTAATTTTGGAGTTTTATTCCAAAGCGCATCTGGGTCTTCATTGAACGGAAAGCATCTTCTATGCGATCTAGGGAAAAATGTTTTTTTCTCTGGATCAGCCCATTCCTTTTTAATGGCTTCCGAGATTACTGAATGCACAGGGAAAGTGCGACTTTTTGTTTCACTAAGCCCTGCATACATTCGGTCATGCAGCGATAATTCTCTCTTTTCTTCATCTATTCCCAATGTTGCATATATTGCTTTCAACAAACTGTCTACTTGCCCTAAGGACAGTTTGTATTTTGAAGGTACATCTCCTGCATCTTCTTCCTCCTCATCTTCTCTGGAGTGAGAGGGGGAATGTTCCCTTTGGGTAGGAGGGCCAGCTTCAGCCTCTAGCCCTGGGATTAATTGTGAGCCCTGAGAGGATCCTGAGGTAGTTGGCTGACTCAGGGATGGTGTTGCAAGAGAAGAGCGAAAAGATTGTATGGTAGCATCTAGCTCTTTGACTGAAGCGATTAAATCGCTGCATGCAAAAGAAGCTTCCTCCTTCACTAAGGAATCAACACAAATCTGGCATAAAGCTTTCTTCCAGCCCTCTGGTAATTTTGCTTTACATGAGGGACATCTCTTTTTGATAGGAGGGTCAGAGCTCTTAGCCTGCCACATAAAAAACACAAAAAGAGAAAAAAAACACCAGCATCCCTTTTTAGTGAGTCAAACCTGCCTCCTAACGAGCTCACCCAGGTGCACAGTTAGTCTAACAGCCAACACCCTGTGCCCAGACAGGCCCCAGCCACCAAGGGGGAAAAAAATGCATATAGAGAGAGACACCTACAGTAAACAGGGTAGATCCCACAAACCCTCTTACCTGGGCCTTGCTGGTGCCTGTGCCTGTCCCACTCGCTGCTGTCACGTTCTCCATCGTGGATCAGCGCTTGTTCTGTGGCATCAAAAGCGGCGGTTCCGGAGTCCATAGACGCCACTGCGTCGGACCGGAACCGCATTTATAGGCACCAGAACCTCTCCTCCCATCTCCCCCTGCGCGAGTTCCGCCGGAAATGACGTTTGCGCATGATCCCGGTGCCGCCCCTTGCAGGATACCTCACTTCCTGCTAGCTGAGTCACTACTCAGCCTAACGAGCGGCTCCAGGACCAGTCCTTGCTCCGCTGAGCTGAAAGGGGAGTAGGAGCCCACTTACCAACTGCCCACTGGCGTGGTGTGGGAGGATCGGACTCTCTGGAGGACAAAACGTATGGTGGGGTAGGCAGCCTTAGTCTCTCAGGACAGGACCTTAAGAGACCTGACTCCTACTAGGTGTTCCCTTGCCGGAGGAAACAAAAACTGACGAGATGTGGGGAGTCGCCTCCTTTTAAATTATGGTGGAGATTGTGTTTCCTGTTTCCTAGTGGGTGGAGCCACTCTCTCATGTGCTGTCCTGAAAGACGATAAGGGAAAAATACACTTTTTTAAATTTTAATGCACTAAAACACACTATATTGCCCAAATGTGTGATGAAATAAAAAAGATGATCTTAGGCCGAGTACATAGATACCAAACACGACATGCTTTAAAATTTCGCACAAACGCGCATTGGCAACAAACTACATACATTTTTAAAATCCTTTAAAATCCTTTAAAAGCCTTTACAGGGTACAGAGGAGGTCTACTGCTAAAATTACTGCCCTCGATCTGACCTTCGCGGTGATACCCCACATGCATGGTGCAATTGCTGTTTACATATGACGCCAGACCGACGCTTGCGTTCGCCATTGGGCAAGAGCAGGGCAGGACAGGGGTGCTTTTTTTTTTTTATTATTAATTTTGCTTTTTTTTTTTTTTTTTTTAAATTGTTCCTTCCATATTTTTTTTTTTTTTTTATCATTTTTATTGTTATCTCAGGGAATGTAAATATCCCCTATGATAGCAATAGGTAGTGACAGGTACTCTTTTTTGAAAAAACTGGGGTCTTCTAGACCCTAGATCTTTCCTCTGCCCTCAAAGCATCTGACCACACCAAGATCGGTGTGATAAAATGCTTTCCCAATTTCCCAATGGCGCTTTTTATATCCGGGGGGAACATTCCCTCCCACTGCTTGTAAAAGCAGTCCAGAGGCTAATTAGCCACTAGGATTGCTTTTACATGAAAGCCGGCCGCTGGCTGAAAAGAATGATACCAAGATGATACCTAAACCCGCAGGCATCATTCTGGTATAAACATTCAAAGTCCAGCAACATACCAGTACGTTGCTGGTCCTTGTTGGACATGTAATCTTTTTTTTTCATGCAGCCAGTTGGCTGAACGAAAAAAGAGATTGATCGGTGGGTATGCCCACCATTAGAATACTGCCCTTCATCCACCCACTTCTAATGATGGGCATACATGCACCATTTATATATGCCGAAGCATGGGGGCATCCTCCCGCAAAAAAGTTATGCCGCACACACATGGTCGGACTTTTCCACGGGCAAGCCTCCGTCGGAATTTCGACCGTATGTACTCGGCATTAGGAGCAAAATCGCTCCTCCGCTCCTGCTGCCCCAATGCTTCGGCATGTTTTTTTTGTTTTTTTTAACTGTGGTGGTGAAATCACCTCCTACAGCACTGGAGTCGCAGGGATCAGGCCTGTGTCTGCGAAAGCTGCAGTTATGTGTGTTGTGTTTTGCAAGTGACAGTAATCGATCGATACTGCACTTGGGTGGCCTGGGCTGGACGAAGGGGCAAAACGCAGGTGCAGCAGGTATCTGGGCTGATCCCGCTAACACTGCGTTTTTGGGAACCCTAAACTGCTGGGGACGCTAGTATAGATCTGATCAGATATTGATCTGATCAGATACTATACCACTAAGGGGGGTGTATGCTTCACGCGTGGGTGTTAGCGTTACTGGCACTAACCTGACGCTGCCTGGGGTGTGACGCAGACCCTCTCTGACGCTAAAACCTAATTGATATCACCCGCCGGGCGATCAGGGGGTTAAACTTTTATTGGGATAGAGAATATATATATATATATATATATATATATATATATATATATATATATATATATATATATATATATACACACACACACATACACACACACACACACACACACACACACACAGCGGGTGCCCTGACACTATAAAAAGCAAACTAACCAGCGTCACCCGTAACACTTATATGGTGATCACTGGTGAAAAGGGTTAACTAGGGGCAATTAGGGGGTTAAAACCTTTATTAGATAATATATGGGGGTACCCGACGCTATAAAAACCTGCGGCGAAGCTAAAAAAAAAAATTACTGGCTACCGATCAGCATCACCGACGCTAAGACGGCGATCAGAAAAATTATCGCTTACCGACAGTGGTGATAGGGGGTGAAAGGGTTAACTGGGGGCGATCAGGGGGTTAAACCTTTATTAGGGGGGTTAGGGGGCTACACTGGACCTAAAACTAAACTTTGGTGACACTTTTACAGTCACAAATGTCACTGATTGCAGTGACCATTTATTTACTGATCACTGCAATCAGTGACACTGACTGGGGGCTGATCTGGGGGGGCGATTTATGTGCCTATGTGTCCTGGTGTCAGTGTAGTGTTTTGTGCACACTAACCTGGCATCTTCTCCTGTACGGCGCTCGGTATATGTGAGCGCCGCAGGAGAGATGACATCACTTCCTCTGCCTGTGTAAACATTACACAGGCAGGGGAAGCTCTCTCATTCGCCGGGAGCGATCGAGAGGGGGTGGCCGGAATCGAACGGCCGTCCCCTCATGCCTGGTCGCTCCCGATCAGTTAACCACCGCTCACCTGTAAAGAAGGGGGGTCCGATCTGACCCCCCCAACTATACAAAGGCAGTCACGTAGATATACGTGATTCTGCCTGTCGGTGCCATTCTGCCGACGTATATTTACAGTGGGCGGTCGTTAAGTGGTTAAAAAAAAAATTCAAAGTTTCCGTAGCAGGGCTGCAGGGGGCGTATCCGGAATGGCACTGGGTGGCGTTAGCCCAATTACATCTACTCGCCGCCGCAGCCGCCACGAGTAGATGTAATGTAACACTAACTAACCGCAAGCCGCCGTCTGTCTGCATGACACGCTCATCAGGTAGGCAGACGGCGGCCATTGTAGTGTTAAAAAGCCGCGCCTCCAGAGTCCTCGTCGTCTGTGATAGGCGGAACACTCAATTTCACAGCAGGCAGTGTTCAGCCTATCACGGACATCCTCGTCTGTGTTATGAGAATGAGAGGATGTCCATGATAGGCGGAACACTGAATGCTGGGAAATTGAGTGTTCCGCCTATCACAGATGAGGAGGAGGCGCGGCTTTTGAATACTGGAATGGCCGCCGGTGTAGCAGTAAAATCCGCATCCCATGAAAATCTGCATCAGGTACAGGCACAGTGATTGAAGCACGGGTACAGTGAGGCATTGGGCACAGTGAGGCACAGTTCAATTCAACTAAGAGTAACCTCAAGATTTTTTGTTGTTTTATTAGCTAAATCCAAATACAGTATTAATAATTTGGATGTTTAACAATCTTTGTTGCACACTGACTTTGCAGTTATAGAAAGGGTTTGCAATTTTCTTTGTTGATGCACTTTAATATAATAAAAAAATAAAAAAAAGCAGATTTTTTTTTGGGGGTGAAAATCGCCCAGCCCTACCTTCAACCACTTGTCAAACTTACACCATCCTTTCTGAAGGACACCGGGGATACTATTAGACTTTTGGAATCCGTTGACTTTCAGGCAGGTACCATTTTGGTCACAGCGGATGCGACGGCACTATACACAAGTATTCCCCACGAGTTGGGGTTCAATGCCGTTGAACATTTATCCACCAATAGCACCCTCTCTATTATCCAACGGAACTTTATCATGCAGCTCCTGAGGTTTGCGGCTAAACATAATTATTTCTGGTTTCAGAATAGTTTTTATTTGCAGACCAAGGGAGTAGCCATGGGGGCAAAATTTGCCCCTAGTTTGGCCAATTTATTTATGGCCAAATGGGAGGAGGATGTCGTCTATGCCTTTAAAGAGACCAGAATTGGTTCTCTGGGCTAGATACATAGACGACATCCTCCTCCTATGGAAGGGTGACTGAGTCCCTTGGCCAATTTAT
Organism: Rana muscosa; assembly: GCA_029206835.1. Taxonomy (NCBI): domain Eukaryota; kingdom Metazoa; phylum Chordata; class Amphibia; order Anura; family Ranidae; genus Rana; species Rana muscosa. Next base: position 28,226,510 of record JARGYO010000162.1, on the reverse strand, counting down.
GTCCACGCTCAACTCTGATAGAGGGATTAAGCTAAACCATGCGGCTAGCTCTTCCTCTATAATTTTTTTGGATTTGGAGATTAAAGTCGTGGACCAACATCTTGAGTTTAATACCTACTTCAAGCCCACAGATCGTAACGGGTATATCCCAATAGACAGTTGCCACCATCCACAGTGGCTTAAAATCGATACCCGGTGGACAGTTCCTTCGGTTAAGACGGAACTGCACTAGGGTTGAAGATTTTGCCATTCAATCGGCTACCCTGAAGGAATGGTTTGTGGGGAAAGGCTATGAGGTAGGCGACCTGGATATGGAAATTGATCGGATCTTACGGATCGATCGTAGTACATTATTCCAGGAGCGCCCAAAAAAAGCGAAGGACGACAGGTGTAAGTGGTCCTTCTTTACCACATATTCAGTCCAATCCAGACAAATCAAGGGTATACTCAAAAAACATTGGGGTGTCCTCCAATGATAAAATATTGGGACCCCGCCTACCGGAACGGGCCGTCATTTTTAGGGGGGCTAGATCCATTCAAGGTCAGATTGCCCCTATCATTTTACCCTTTTGGGAGGGTCCTTTTTTTCAGGAATGCAAGGGATATTTCCCTTGCCGCAAGTGTAATGTATGTTTACACAACATCCATGGCAGACGGAAAAGCGAGACTTTTCAATCTATGGTTACTCTACGTGTATACCAGATGAAACGCTTTACCACATGTGCCACACAATTTATTGTGTATCTTTTGACTTGCCCCTGTAAAAAACAATACATCGGTCGTACCATCAGGACCTTTTCCATCCGGGTCAATGAACACATCAATAACATCAAGTTAGGGAAAACAAATCACAGTGTTCCGCGGCACTATTTACAACACCACAATCGTGACCATATGGGGACACAATTTTTGGTGATCGATCAATTTGTCCCACATTGGAGGGGTGAGTGCCGCATACGTGGAGTGTCCCGTTTGGAAACTTTTTGGATTTATGAACTCCGCACATACCAACCCTTTGGTATGAATGTCGAATGGGATATGAATTTGTTTATTAATTTGGCATGACCATTTTATATACTACTATGCGGGACATTATTGTTCGCTCCATTTATTTAAATATCCATCCCTATTTGTCATTATCACCGTCTTGTTGCTATCTATATCCAGCTGTGGGGCAACTCTCCACATACTTTTCGATTCATGTGTATCTGGGCTATAAACAAGGAAATATGCCAGTTTTCAGCATTGCAAATATGTTTTGTTGGTGCATGCTGGATTCTGGCTTTAAAGATTAGGGTGCTACCCTATTAGTGAGTACAAGGAAGAATCTGATATTTTCTCATTTCTTTGTCCACAAGATGGCATTATACTGATGGGATTTTTTAGATGGCATTCGTTTAAACAAAAAAAAATTTCCACCTGAAGGTGCGCGCCGCCATATCCTATGTTTATGTGAGCCTTTCATTTACCCACTGAGGGGCATCACATGACAGACGGAGGCGTTCCACTCTTACCAGGGCGGACCTGTGGGAGAGAGAGATGCGCTCCTCCCTTCTGTGCAGCGTGGAGACGTTCGCAACGCGGCCGACTCTCTTCCGGCCTGCACTGCGTTCCACCACTGCGGTCCATGTGACTGCCCCATCGTATGCGTCGTGACGTCATTGGATCTGTACAGCGTTTGGCTGTCCCGGTGAGTGAAGATCTCGGGACATGCCATTAACGCTTGCACCAGTACATACATGCTAGGTATGACTATAGAACATATGGCACCCAGCTTCAGTGTGAATTTATTGTTTTATTATGCAGGTATGTTGCCACACCCCCATCCTCCGTTCATCCATTAAGGGTTGGTGGGTGGTTTATACTGTTATATATTATATGGGACCTGGCCAATAAGGGAATGGGGGTTGATTGTGTGGGCGGTTTATACTGCATATCACCACTCCCTCCTTTTGGCGGGTTTTTTAATGGCTATTATTGGCTGGTTTAATACTACTTCCGGGGTCAAAAAGGCTGGGACAGCCGACCTGGGAGGAGTTTTTCATCAATGCCGCGTTTTATTGGTTTATGATTGGAGGCTGCGAGTTTGATTGGTGATCCAGTCTACTCTCCTCCAATCATGAACCCACTTCGTGGAAAGCCATCCGATTGGCTGGTTTTCCTTTTAGCTTGGTGGGTTTGTTGTATAAATACATGTGCAATATGGGGGAGCAGGTTGATGCCCCAGTAGAAGTCCTATTTGGACGAAACGCTTAGGCTTGGTACGCCACTTCCCATATTGCCTTTTTATTCTGTTTTATGTGATCACCTTTTAAAATGTCAAATTTTGTGGTTTTATTCCAATAAAACCGTATACCATATTTTTTTGACCTGCACCATCGGAGCATTGTCTCTTTCTTTCTGCATGTGAGTTGGAGAGAGCTTCCTTTGGAACCACTTTACATTTCCAAGTCAACCCCCAATAGGGGTTATGTTTGGGTCAAATCTTTCTGATATCCATTGGAATATGGCTGATATCCGGTGAACCCAGGTCGGTCCCAAACACTCTGGATTTCCTATCAAGATTTGGAGCCGAGGACTACCGAGTTGCAATGACTGAGATTCCGAAAATACACGAGTCATCAGACAAGTCGACTGGTCCTGGAGCCGGATTTTCTACGCTTACGCGATCTGCTGTCATCGACAGGCAGATCCACAGGCTCTGGTAAGAGTACTCCATCTAACTATATAGAGTTGGAAGATGTTTTTTCCCTGATGACCCATAAGGCCTACATGTCCTTCTCACCATAATTTATACAGGTTTTGGATGGACACTTTAGATTTATTTCCATGTTTTTCTACGCCAGACATCACAGACTTTATATTCATGTATATACCTTATGATTAGATATTTACCAATATTTTTTTATTTTTTATTCGGGTTTTTACCTACTCAGAGAGACATTGATTTGTTTTCACTTCCACTTTATAGCGCTACTTTCTTTACAAACATTTTGTTTACAATTTGTCACATTGTTGTGTAGCAGCTTCTTTAGGCCTCATGCCCACGGGCGTTTTTTCAGCCGCGTTTTTGAGCGTTTTTTACAGCTTAAAAACGCCTGTCCATGTTAGTCTATAGCTTCATGCCCACCTAGGCGTTTTTGAGCTGTAAAGAGCATAGGCGTTTGTAAGCTGTAAAAAAAACCCAGGACCAGTGCGTTCCTCAGCGTCAGAATTAGGCAGAAAAAAACGCGCAAAAACGCGCACTAACGTGCAAAAAAAGCGCACTAACGCGCGGTCGCGTTTTTAGCTCCGACGTTTTTCAAAAAAAAAAAAAAATTTACAATAACATGGACAGGCGTTTTTAAGCTGCAAAAAACGCAGCTGTAAAAACGCCAGTGGGCATGAGGCCTTAATGTTTTGATTTTTTATTTTATTTTTCACATTAGCGCAATATTTATTCTTATTTCCTCTTATTGTCAGCAGCTCAGTATTCCCAAGGACCCCGGTAAACCACCTGTCTTGTTGTGTTTGGACACCGACTCTGAGTTACACCAGTCTGTCCCCGAGGCCTACTATGACTTTCTGGAAGTATTCAGTAAAACGGGGGCTGAAACTCTTCCGTCCCATCGAGCTCCTTCCGGGAGCTGAAATCCCCTTCGGCAGGATCTTTCCGTTGACTGAGCTGGAGCAAGGAACCCGAAAAGTTTACATTGATGAGAATTTGAAAAAAGGGTTTATCCGGTCATTCACGTCTCCAGCAGGAGCAGGTATCTTTCGTAGAGGGAAAAGATCATACCCTACGGCCCTGCATAGACTACCGTGAGCTTAACAAGATCACTATGTATCACACACACACACACACTAAAAATGCTACCCTCTCCCCTTGGTACCCAAAATTATTCCAGAGGCTGGGAGCTGCTACCATTTTCACCAAATTAGATCTCTGAGGGGCTTACAACCTGGTCCGTATCAGGGAAGGGGATGAGAGCAAAACAGCCTTTCGCACTCGTTTTGGGCACTTAGAGTACCTGGTAATGCCCTTCGGGCTATGCAACGCCCCCGCAACATTCCAGTACTTCCTCAATGATGTTTTCCGTGACTACTTGGATCTGTTTGTTATCGTCTATTTAGACATCCTTATCTTCTCTTCTTCCCTGGATTCTCATCGTAAGCACGTCAGATGCGTGTTAGCTCGGCTTCTGCAGCATGGCCTGTACGCCAAGGCTGAAAAGTGCGAGTTGGAGCAGAAGAGTATCCCCTTTCTGGGTCTAATTATTTCGGTAGAGGGCATTAAAATGGACCCTCAGAAGACTGCGGCAATCCTAGACTGGCCAGCTCCCACTGACGAGAACGGAATCCCACGTTTCGTAGGATTCACCAATTTCTACAGAAAATGTATTAAAGGGTTCTCAGCCATCATCAGCCCTATCACCCAGTTAACCAGACAATTAGTCCGCTTCCACTGGTCTCCAGAGGCCCAAACCGCCTTTGAGTCCCTCAAGAGACTGTTTACCTCCGCCGTGAAGCATCCTGACTCCTCCCTACCGTTTGTCCTGGGAGGTAGACGCTTCCGAAATTGCTGTCGGAGCAGTTCTTTCCCAACGACAAGGGACTAAAGCCCTGTTACACCCAGTAGCCTTCTTTTCTCATAAACTGTCAGCAGCAGGAAAAAAAAAAAAACTCACGTGGGAGACCGGGAACTATTGGCCATAAAATTTGCACTGGAAGAGTGGCGATACTTACTGGAGGGAGCTGCTCATCCAATCCTGGTCTACACGGACCACAAGAACTTGGAATACCTGAAGTCTGCAAAGAGGCCGAGACCACGGCAAGCCAGGTGGGGCCCTATTCTTTTCCAGGTTCTCTTTCCATGTTACCTACCAGCCAGGCTCTAAAAACATAAAATCTGATGCTCTATCTAGGATGTTCCACAAGTCTAAAGAAACTCCTCTTCCTGACAATTCTTCCCCCAGGGAATTTCCTTCTGGTACAAGACCTTCTTTCACGGATCAAGCAAGCCTCAGTAGGGTCGGCACCTGCCATAGGAACATAACTACTAGCAAAAGGATGGTTTGTTCTGGTACAAGAGAAAGATTTTCGTACCCGAAGGTCTACGGGTCACGATTCTGGAACTTTGCCACGACCATGCACTGGCAGGTCATTTTGGTGTCACCAAAACCGCTGATCTTGTTCAACGTACCTTTTGGTGGCCTCAAGTACTTGGAGACTGCAAGAGATACGTAGAGTCCTGTACCACCTGTACTCGGAATAAGACTAGTAGAACTAGGGCCTGGGGTTTGTTGAAACCTTTGCCCGTCCCAGATAGGCCATGGAAGATGTTATCCATAGACTTTATTGTTGAGCTACCCCCAGCGGAGGGTTACACCGCCATCTTTGTAGTGGTAGACCGGTTATGCAAAATGGCTCATTTTGTCCCAATGAAAGGTACTCCCATCGCTCCTGAAACTGCAAAAATGTTCAGAGAATTAATCAAACTTCATGGAATTCCTGCTAATATGGTTTCTGATCGGGGAGTACAATTTACTTCCGATTCTGGAGAGCTCTGTGGAAGGCCCTGGGAATTGAGCTGTCGTTCTCCACTGCTTATCATCCCCAAACAAATGGGCAAACAGGGGACTAATCAGACCCTCGAGCAGTATCTACGCTGCTTTTCGTCTCAGGATGACTGCATTTCCCTGCTTCGATTGGCCGAATTCGCCTACAATAATTCCATCCACTCTGCCACGAAACAAAGTCAGTTTTTTGCCAACTACGGCTTTCACACATCTTTTTTGCCCAATTCTATACCAGAATGCTCTGTACCTGCGGTCCATGAAACAATTTTTTTTTTTCTACAATAACCAACATTTACAGGAAACCGTCACAAAAACTCAGGAACATAAAGAAGTCTTCGACAAGAAGAAACAAGGAGAATTGGTGCTTGAACCTGGTAATCTCATATGGTTATCCACAGTAAACCTAAAATTAGCTTGTCACTCTAGGAAGTTGGGTCCTAAGTTCATGGGGCCTTTCCCCGTAAAGAGGAAAATCAACGAGGTAGCTTATGAGCTGGAACTTCCGGAGTCGCTCAGGATTCATCCTGTCTTTCATGTTTCCCTGTTAAAACCTTCTGTTCCAAACCCTTTTTCTGACCGGAATTTGGATCCTCCTGATCCTGTAATAGTGGATGGAGAGGAAGAATTTGAAGTAGAAGCTGTCTTGGATTGCAGGAAGAGGAGTAATCAAATCCAATTTTTGATTAAATCGAAGGGATTTGGGCCTGAGGAGAACTCTTCGGAACCTGAGGAAAAACATCCACGCTAAGAGTTTAATTCAAGCCTTCAAGAGATCTCACCCGGAAAAATGGGCACGGTTGGGCATCTGGAGGCTGCCCCTTGGGGGGGCAACGTCAGGAAGATCCTGCCAGTAACTGGAACTTACTGGTGCATGATCGCGGGCTCCAATGCGCATGCGCGTGCACGAGAGTGCGCCCGTCTACCAACAACAGTAGTACCAACACCACTATTTAAACCAGACTGACACACTGGGACTTTGCTGTCTGCTCTACAGCGTTACGCGTGTTCCTGATTCCTGAAATCTGTTCCAGTTCCTTCCAGTGCCAAACCCGGCTTGCTCCTGACCATTCCTGCCATCCGCCTGCATCTGACCCCAGCCTGTCTGACTTCTCTTCTGCCTGCTCCTCTGGTCCTTCTACTGTCCGCTTGATAACCGACCCGGCTTGCTTGACCTACAAGTTCCAGGTACCGGTCTGCTGCACCTGTCTGCTGATCCAGTCCGCTGTCCAGCTCCAGTCTGCTGCACCTGTCTGCTGACCCAGCCTGTTCCAGGTTCCTGCCTACCACTCAGTTGCACCTACGGTCCTTCTGTACAGATCCACCTGGACTTTAGACAAACCTCCTGCCAGGCACTTGTGCCACTCCCGACTCCTGTTCACCCTACCAGGGGCCGCAAGAGAGGCCATCTCCTGCAGTTCAGGCTCCTCCACAAGGTACGTGACAGCAACTATGCAACGTTTTACATTCCTTGTAAGAAATAAAAAAAAGTGATCAAATTTTTTTTTTCCAAAAAGGGAATGTGCAACACACACACACCAATTTTTTGTATTGGAAAAGTAAAGCAAGATTAGCTCAGGTCCGCAATATTCTACAGCATGCAATGTAGTTCTCAATACAATACTAAATATATTTCTAATCATGTATCTTCTGTGCAAATATGCAAAAGTGAATACATATGTGAATAAATCAATATGTTATGAAAACTGATAAACCTATGAGTGATATTTGTTAATATAAAAAAAACAACTAATTAAAGTGCAACGTGTATGTGTGCAAATAGGCATAAGCAAAACTGACACCAAATAAACATCTCAACATTAAGAAGTTGAACCTCCTAATACAATAAAGTAAATACAATAAAATCTTCATAGGAAACAGTTTACATTTTTTTACATGTTAATTGTTTGGAACTCTAAACAGTTAACCTGTAAAAAAAATTAAAATGTAAAGCTTTGCCTATGGAGATTTGAGTACCGAAGTTTGGTGCCATTCCACGAGCGAGCGCAATTTTCAAGCATGACATGTTAGGTATCCATTTACTCGGCGTAACATCCTCTTTCACATTATACAAAAAAATTTGGCTAACTTTGGTGTTTTTTGCTGATTTTTTTATTTGTGAAACTTTTTTTTCCCCCCCGTAAAAACACGTTTGAATAAAAATTGCTGCGCAACTACCAGCATTTTATTCCCTAGAGTCTCTGTTAAAGAACATATATAATGTTTGGGGGTTCTGAGCAATTTTCTACCAAAAAAAAAAAAAAGGGGATTTATATTTTCATTCCCCTTCTATTAGTACCTTTTAATGAAGTACATAATGTACATCCGGGCCCTCATATCCTTTTGTGAGCCGAGCCCCTCTTCCACCCCCCCCCACTGTTTTCTGGGACCTGTGTGTGTCCTAGAAGACAGCTGTCCATTCACAAAGCACTGCAAGACTTGCGCATGCGCAGTAGGAAATGAGCAGTGAAGCTGCAAGGCTCCACTGCAGGTTTCCCTTAGTTAAAATGGCGGCTCCTGCACCCGATCTGATGGACGGATCGGCCTCGGGGGGCTGACATTGCGGGCTCCCTGGACAGATAAGTGTCCTTATTAAAGTCAGCAGCTACAGTGTTTGTAGCTGCTGACTGTTAAAATAATTTGCAGGTGGAACACCGCTTTAACGTCCTCCTAGAACCGCGCTCTGATCATTGTGTTCTTAGGACACAGCTGATCACAATTTGAGGTAAAAGGGCCAATCACAGAGACTTTACCACGTGACCAGCTGTATCCAATCACAACTGATCACGATTTAAAAAAAAAAAAAAAACACACACTTGCCGGTTATCAGCATTAATTTCCTCACATGGTAACAGTGAGAGGTGAGTCGGTAAATATTAAGACCGCTTTCACATTGAGGCGCTAAACGCTAAAAATAGCGCCTGAAAAAGCCACTCTTCTCACTCCAGTGTGAAAACCCTCGGGCTTTCACACTGGAGCGGTGCGCTGGCAGGACAAAAAATAAATAAATAAAAAAAATAAAAAATGAAGTCCTGCTAGCCGCATCTTTGAGGAGCTGTAGGAGTGGTGTATACAATCAATGGGCAGAACCGCCGGCAAAGCTCCGCTGCAGCGTCACTTTGCCGGTGGTTTTAACCCCTTTTTTGGCCGCTAGTGGGGTTAAAAGCACTCCGCAAGCGACCGAAGAGCGCTACGAAAATGGTAAAGAAAAAAATAGCGGCACTTTAACGCAGACGCCCCCACCGCCCCAGTGTGAAAGGGCTCCAAGTGTAAAACTGCAGCCTCATCAATGCACATCATTGAAGGAGAAAAAAAAATTACCTGTTTGCAAAATTTTATAACAGAACCCTTTTTCTAAATTTTGCTTACCAATGTTTTTATTCAAATTTTTACAAATACAATATCAGCATTTGCCATTGTAATGAAAAACAATTGTACATTAACAAGTCGTTGAAGGTTCAGTTACATAACTGCTAAACCCATATGCACTTGAGTCTTAATATAGCATTGTTCACCTATTAGGGTCAAGTCTAAACCAAACCGGCGACCCACTAACTGAACTCCCACGTGATCTCAAGGACCATTCGTGGTTCAAAAGATCCGTAAAAATTCAAATAGAAAAAGAAAAGACGGAGAAACAAATATCAGAAGGAAGGATAGAGGGAAGGGGGGTGACTCCGGCCCTGGAGGAAGACTCTCCCGAGCCTTTCTCATCTCGTCATGTAGTTGTGAGATAAGTGATCCACGGGTCCCATATTTTGTTGAACCATGCCATCTTGTGTAAATTTGCCGAGAGGCGTTCATTCACCATTATCCATGATAGTTTAGCTTTCCGTAGGTGAAAAGGGATCGTGGGGGACCTCCAGGATTTGGCTATAGATATTCTTGCTGCAACAAATATAAAAGGCTATAAGTCTCTTCAGGTGTTTTGATGTCCCTTACACTGGACGTCACAATGCATGTAGGGGCGATTTAATGTGGTTCACGTGGGTCAAAGAGTATATAAAATTATATGTGCGTATCCAGAACCTTCTCACTTTCGGGTACGTCCACTGTTAGAAAAGTTTAGTATTGTGCGTCTATTAGACAGCTTTACTGATTCTTTAAGATGGCTTCTGAGCACATGTTCTAACCTTGTTGTATTCTTTTGTTCTTACTAACCCCATACGTAATAAATGTATAGAAAGCAGATTGTACGGGACGCTTTGCTTGTGAATAAAGGTACTAACTTGTACCATGTACCAGTGGAGCCTCCTTAGCAAATTAGCCAATAAGAAGTGTTATTGTCTTTTCAGTGTAAGGATGAGAAGGTGGGGGCCCCCTGCTTCTCTCACTTTTGCTATGATTTTCATCTTGTAAGCTTCACACAAAGTGTACCGGTGCATTTTGAATAAATTGTCTTCACTTTCAAACACCTGGAATTCGATTGATTACAGGAAAATATCTAACACCACCAAGTGAGGAACATGGTACCGTCCGTGTTACATCCCCTGAAGCACTATGGGGAGGCCCCTGGGACAAAAGTTGCTACCCGCGCTGGGACCATATACCACTGCATCAAAACTTTGTAGTGTGCCTCTACCAAAGAGGTATTAATATAGGATTTAGATGCGCAGTGTACCATTTTGTTCCACTCTTCTGTTGCCAAGGTAGTTTCTAAATCCTGCTCCCATTTTTGCATGTAAAACAACTTTTGAAAAGTCAAAGATAGAATACTATAAATCTGTGATATGTGGCCAGTGAGTTTGTCGAAAGTCCTGCAGAGGTTTTCCATTGAGGTGAATGTGGTTAAGTCAGAGGTGCGATTCAATGTCGCCAAGAAATGCGCTGAGTGTAGCGGTAGATTTCCGAATTTGGGGAGGCGATATTTTTCCTGAAGGACCGATTTAGACAAAACACCTCTGTGGTCACAGAGATCCGCTATTTGTAGCAAGTCTTTATTAGTCCACCATGTAAAGTCCTGAGGGTGAAGACCCGGGGTGAATGAGGAATTGCTAAACAATGGAGCGTGAGGGGATTTGAATCTATAGGTGGTTACCAGCTGATCCCATAAATTTAGAGAAAAGGATAAAAGTCGGGCACAAGATTGTCGGTCTATCATTCCCTTTCATCCACATTAAGTGGCTAATCTCCCTATTTGGGTATAGGGAGGACTCAAACGTCATCCAGAGTGATCTGGGCTGTCGTGTGTGGAATCCAATAAGTTGGGACAATTGTGCCGCTTGGCAACCTCTCTAAATTTTACCTTTTTTTTTTTATTTGCTAAAAACGCAAAAAACAAAACAAAAAAAAAAAAAAACAGTAGTGATTATTAAATACCACAGAGAAAAAAAAAAAAAAAAAAAAAGTAAAGTCTTGAAAATTATAAAAAAAAAAAAAAAAAAAATTCACATGAACCGCAAACCCGCACATAGCGTCGGCAATAAGGCCTGGTTCACACTGGGGCGACAAACGCTCAGACATTGGGAGCTCATGTCGCATGACGTGTGAAAATCAATGTTTCCCTATGGGAGCCGTCTTAACTGGTCCGACACATGTCGGTCCGACTTTGAGAGAGAATGCTCCCTGTACTACTTTGGTCCGACTTTGATCCGACTTCAGCCCATTGACCATCATTGAAGTCGGATCAAAGTCGGACCGCAGTCTTGCATGATCCGACTTTGGCATGCGACTTGTGCTGTGCTGCTCTTAAAGGGGGAACTCCAGGCCAAATTTTAAATAAAAAACCGGCATGGGTTCCCCCTCCAGGAGCATACCAGGCCCTTGGGTCTGGTCTGGATTTGAAGGGGCGCCCCTACGCCGAAAAAAACGGCGTGGGGGTCCCCCCAAAATCCAAACCAGACCCTTACCCAAGCACGTAACCTGGCAGGCCGCAGGGGAAGAGGGGGGTGGGGGGGGGTGGGGGGGACGAGAGAGCGGCCCCCCTCCCTCCTGAACCGTACCAGGCCGCATGCCCTCAACATGGGGGGTTTGGTGCTCTGGGGCAGGGGGGCGACCTGCGGCCCCCCCACCCCAGAGCACCCTGCCCCCATGTTGATGAGGACAGGGCCTCTTCCCGACAACCCTGGCCGTTGGTTGTCGGGGTCTGCGGGCGGGGGGCTTATCGGAATCCGGGAGCCCCCTTAAATAAGGGGGCCCCCGGATCCCGGCCCCCCCCACCCTATGTGAATGAGTATGGGGTACATCGTACCCCTACCCATTCACCTGGTGGAAAAAAATTGCAATAAAAAAAAAACACACAGCTTTTTAAAGTATTTTATTGCACAGCTCCGGGGGTCTTCGGTGTCGTCGCCGCGCTCTCCGGTTTTTTCTTCTGCCGGGCCACCGCTAACTTCTTTAGCTCTTTTGCTAGCGGAGGCCCGGTCTTCTCCGTCGCCTTCTTCTTCTCCCGCTCTCCGGTTCTTCTCCGGCTTCTTTCTTCTGCCGGCCCCTCCACTAACTTCAGCTCTTTTGCTAGTGGAGGGGCCGGTCTTGCCGTCGCCGTTGCAATAAAAAAACCACACAGCTTTTTATTGCACAGCTCCGGGGGTCTTCTGACTTCGGGGGTCTCCGGTGTCGTCGCCGCGCTCTCCGGTTCTTTCTTCTGCCGGGCCACCGCTAACTTCTTTAGCTCTTTTGCTAGCGGAGGCCCGGTCTTCTCCGTCGCCTTCTTCTCCCACTTCTTTCTTCTGCCGGCCCCTCCACTAACTTCTTTAGCGCTTTTGCTAGTGGAGGGGCCGGTCTTGCCGTCGCCGTCGTCTTCTCTCTTCTCCTCCTCGATGTTGACGCGTCGCTTCCTCCCGCTGTAATACTGGCTCTCCGCTCCGCATTAATATAGGCTTCTCATGACGTCACATGCTCCGGGGCCATGTGCCCCGGAACATGTGACGTCATGAGAAGCCTATATTAATGCGGAGCGGAGAGCCAGTATTACAGCGGGAGGAAGCGACGAGTCAACATCGAGGAGGAGAAGAGAGAAGAAGACGGCGACGGCAAGACCGGCCCCTCCACTAGCAAAAGCGCTAAAGAAGTTAGTGGAGGGGCCGGCAGAAGAAAGAAGTGGGAGAAGAAGGCGACGGAGAAGACCGGGCCTCCGCTAGCAAAAGAGCTAAAGAAGTTAGCGGTGGCCCGGCAGAAGAACCGGAGAGCGCGGCGACGACACCGGAGACCCCCGAAGTCAGAAGACCCCCGGAGCTGTGCAATAAAAAGCTGTGTGGTTTTTTTATTGCAATTTTTTTCCACCAGATGAATGGGTAGGGGTACGATGTACCCCATACTCATTCACATAGGGTGGGGGGGCCGGGATCCGGGGGCTCCTTTATTGAAGGGGGCTCCCGGATTCCGATAAGCCCCCCGCCCGCAGACCCCAACAACCAACGGCCAGGGTTGTCGGGAAGAGGCCCTGTCATCAACATGGGGGCAGGGTGCTCTGGGGTGGGGGGGCCGCAGGTCGCCCCCCTGCCCCAGAGCACCAAACCCCCCATGTTGAGGGCATGCGGCCTGGTACGGTTCAGGAGGGAGGGGGGCCACTCTCTCGCCCCCCCCCTCTTCCCCTGCGGCCTGCCAGGTTGTGTGCTCGGATAAGGGTCTGGTTTGGATTTTGGGGGGACCCCCACGCCGTATGCTCCTGGAGGGGGAACCCATGCCGGTTTTTTATTTAAAATTTGGCCTGGAGTTCCCCCTCAAGATTCATACCAAACACAGTGCCTGCCATTGGCGGGGATCCAAGTCGGATCCCCGTTCATTGAAAGTCGGACATATGTCGGCTTCATGTCGCAGGGCAAAGTCGGATCCAAAGTAGGACAGATGTTGTGTCGCACTAGTGTGAACCCAGCCTAAGAATAGCAGCGTTTTACCACCAACGCTATGGGCGGCTCAGTGTGAAAAGGGCTCTAAAAAGCTAACTTTTGAATAAAATGCCATTTCAGTCTTAAAACCCATACACCCGTTCAGACTTTTTGACAACAAACTTCAAAATTAGCAGGTTTTCAAAAAAAAATCCGACCGTGTGTGCGCTTCATCGGACAAACTTTTTCGGTTTTAAAGCGGACAAAAGTTCGCTCTGCAAACGGACAAACTTTTCGGCAACAAAAGTCCTACGGTGCAAAGTCCTTTTTTTGTATATTCTTTTTATTTATAAATTTTTCAGTTTGACAAGTTATACAATAGGTGTCTCCACCTTTCATTTTCATATTAGAAATAGTTCAAAACATACATTCCCTCCCCCCATCAAAAAAAAAAAAATTATATATGTCCAACCCCCCCCCCTGGGCTTAAAGGAGTAGTAAAGTTACATGTTTTTCACCTTAATGCATCCTATGCATTAAGGTGAAAAAACATTCGACAATACCGGCCTCCCCCCCCCCCCCCCCGTTTTACTTACCTGGCCCCTCGAAAGTCCCGCGCTCGTCCCCGTCATCCTCTTCGGTTTTCAGCCTGGCCGCCGATTGACTACACTGGATGGATTGAAAGCAGCGCAGCCATTGGCTGGCGCTGCTGTCAATCACATCCAATGACGCGGCGCGCCGGGGGGCGGGGCCGAGTTATACAGTCGGCGGCTATGGCTTGCTCGCATTATGGTGTGGAGTCCTTGCGGGGAGGAGCCAAGACAGCCGCCGAGGGACCCCAGAAGCGGAGGATCGGGGCCACTGTGTGCACAGTGGAAGTATAGACTGTTGTGTTTTTTTTTTTTTTTTTAAACAACTGGAACCTGTAGTGTTCCTTTAATCATTCCCATCTCAGCCCACACCCTGGTTTCCCCCAGGGCTTAACACTCCATCAGCAACACATATTCTCGTGCGTGATTTTTTTAAACTCAGCCCACTTCCCCATATGTTCTTGTATGCTTCTAGAAAGTCTTCCAATCTATGTATTGTTTCTTCTATTGAGCCCAGTCAGTCTATTTTTACTGCCCATTCCTTCATAGTAAGGGCTTCAGGGGTTCTCCATAATCTTGGGATCAGACTTTTAGCAGCATTCAGAAGATGGGGGACCAAAGTATTCCTGTATTGAACTAGGTTTCTAACTGTATCGTGGAACAAGTATTTCCACGGATCATTCTGAATCCGTTACCCTGTTATTTGATAGAGATTGTCTGTTACTCTCTCCCAATACGGCTGAATCTTCTTGCACTCCCACCATAAGTGTGCAAAAATCCAGAGAGCACCGCAGCCCCTCCAACAAGTTGGGGGGGGTCTCTATGTTCACTTTATGCGCTCTGTGGAGTGAGGTACCATCTTGCTATTAATTTGTAGCACATGTCTACTGTCCTAACATCACTGGAAGCACAACAGGCTATCTTCAAGATCTTATTCCTATGTTTATCTCCCTGTAAGGGGCCCATTTACCCAAGTACTTGGGTCCTGCTTCCTCTATCAGTATTTTATAGGATTTTAGACACAGTCTGTCCCAAACTCCGTGGGGAAGAGAGAAGTTTCTCCATTGAGTTCATGTCGCCCTTTCCCCACAGTGGTTGGGGGAGGGCCTGCGTGAAATGTGGTATTTGTGCATATCTCCATCTAATGGTGTACTACCCCATTTCTGTGTTAACTCTGTGAATGTGCATATCCTATTTCCTGTCATCACATTGTGTAATATTTCATCTTTTTTTGCCCATCTAATAAAGTAAATGTGATCATCTTTTCCAGGTTTAAAATAATGTGTCTAATAAAGAAATTAAAAAGGTGAATTATATTGCCAGTGGTGTACTTTACCCAGTACATCCCATACCCCAAGCAAATGTTTAGTTAATGGGTTTGTTTTTTGACAGTTCGCGATACGGTTGTGGAATCCACACACTCTTCCCCAAGTCTACTTTACTGCGCTAACAGTGAAAACAAATGAAAAAAAAAATAAAGCAGCGTGCACACAGTCTGTTGATAAAGCAAACTCAAAACATAAAAAAAAAAAAAAAAATGCAGCGCTTCAATGTGAAGTGTCAGTCCATATAAATTCAATAAATTTAGAGGTAGATGCACGAAATTGATAAAACTCCACCAAGAACTTCAGTGTGAAAAGGTAACACCACCACAAACGTGCTCACTATCTGCTTACCAGAAAGTGAGCATCTCAAGCATTGTAGTGAAATGCAGAGGGTCACAGGTGGATACAGCTCTCCAAACTTTATAGAATGATAAACCGGAATATCCAATATCACCAGCATCAGAGGAACCTCCAGGACTCAAGTACTGTTTGTATTGCTATGCAGACCTCAGCAGGAGAGATGTTAACCCATACAGAGAAAAAAGGCAGCATAGTGAAGCCCGTAAGGTCAAAATAAAAGGTTTATTTAAAATTCTACTTACAAGGTAAAAAGATCATCAATGCAAAAATACAATCCGCGTTTCTTAGCGTGCTCACATTGGTCAGCCTGACATGTTTCATCCAACAGGATATCAGAGGCGTGGCCAATGTTGTAAGCACGCTCACTTATATACAGGAAGTAACAGTCACATCTACCTGTGATAGGGCAACGTGAGAGGTACACAGCTTCTCATTATCCACAGAACGTAGCCGCGCATGCGCACTATGGCTGTACAGACAATAACAAATAGGAGGGAAGTATCCAAGCACACAGCCGTGCTATCCACAAAGACAGGAAGGAGAAACCACACTAGAGTTCACAATTCCGGAGGGGCGGGACCGAACAAAGGAATAAAGGCGCGCCGTGAGTGTCCCGCAATCACATCACTGGGAGGATAGTGTCAATGAATGATAACCTCCCCCGATGGGCAGAACAGCATGGACCCGGAAGTGAACCACCACATCAGAGGAAGCTCATCTGAGAGTAAACATCTGGCCGGGAGAAGGAATAACGTCCACCCCGGAAGTGATGCAAACAACACACTCCAGCCAGGCCCTGCGTTCCAAACCCGAAAGTGGAAATGGGGCTATAATACAATACCAGCAATAACAGAGCCAGCCGAAAGAATAACAAATGCTCCAGAGGGTTAACCGAGGACATGTGTTAAATCTACAATAAGATGATTCTAATTTAGGAAAGTATTAAAAAACGTGGCAATGCACAAAAGCAAGGAATGAAAAAAAAAAGGGAACCCCATATAAAAATACATAGAAACAAACATTTATGGACACTGCCCACTAGTGTCCAAATAAAAAAATGACATAAAATAAACTATACAAAATACATACAGAGTATGTTATACATAAAGGCATAAAATGACAGTCAAGGAGAAGAAAATCTCCATCTGTATAGTGCACAGATTCCAAACGAATATGATGATAAAATCTGTTACCGTGAAGGTATGTATTTTATTAAATATATATAAAAAAAAAAAAAAAAAAAAAAAAAAAAGGAAGGGATGTTCAACTATTGTTGATAAAACAATTTACATCCCCATTCGACATTCATGCCGAAAGGGGTGTAACATTTTAGGTCGTATATCCAGCGAGTTTCAAGTTTAGAAATTTCTCGCTTGGACATACTTCCCCGCCAATGTGGGGTGAAACGGTCAATGGCCAAAAACGTGATACCTTTGGGGTTCTTATTGTGACTAGGGATGAGCTTCGAGTTCGAGTCGAACTCATGTTCGACTCGAACATTGCCTGTTCGCCCGTTCGCCGAACAGCGAACAAATTGGGGTGTTCGCGGCAAATTCGAAAAATCTATGGGAGAAATCTAAAGTGCTAATTATAAAGGCTTATATGCAAGTTATTGTCCTAAAAAGTGTTTGGGGACCCGGGTCCTGCCCCAGGGGACATGTATCAATGCAAAAAGAAGTTTTAAAAACGGCCGTTTTTTCGGGAGCAGTGATTTTAATAATGCTTAAAATGAAAAAATAAAAGTGAAATATTCCTTTAAATTTCGTACCTGGGGGGTGTGTATGATATGCATGTAAAGTGGCGCATGTTTCCCGTGCTTAGAACTGTCCCTGCAAAAAGTGTCATTTTTGAAAGAAAAAAAATGCATTTAAAACTGACTCGCGGCTATTAATGAATAGTCGGCTCCCGGCAATACATACAAAAGTCATTGATAAAAAAAAAAAAAAAAAAAAAAAGCGTGGGGGTTCCCCAGAATTCAATTACCAGGCCCTTCAGGTCTGGAATGGATATTAAGGGGAACCCCGCCGCAAATAAAAAAAAAAATGGCGTGGAGTCCCCCTAAAAATCCATACCAGACCCCTTATCCGAGCATGCAACCTGGCCGGCCGCAGGGGAAAAGGGGGGGACGAGAGAGCGGCCCCCCCTCCCTCCTGAACCGTACCAAGCCACATGCCCTCAACATGGGGAGGATGTCCCCATGTTGATGGGGACAAGGGCCTCATCCCCACAACCCTTGCCCGGTGGTTGTGGTGGTCTGCGGGCGGGGGGCTTATCGGAATCTGGAAGACCCCTTTAACAAAGAGGACCCCCAGATCCCGGCCCCCCCCCTATGTGAATTGGTAAGGGGTACATTGTACCCCTACCATTTCACGAAGAAAGCGTAATTTTTTTTTTTTAAAAAACACACAAACACGTTGAAAAAGTCCTTTATTAAAAAAAAAAAATAAAAAAAAAAAAAAAAAAACCCATTCCAGCGGTGAAATCCAGTGTCCCGCGGCGATCCCGATGTCCAGCGCGGTCCGTCATTGGTTGTGCCTGAGCGGACCTGATGGGGAACTCCCTCTCAGTATTTTAAATGTATAGACCCGCCCCTTCTAAAGTTCCCCATCAGGTCCGCTCAGCGGACCAGATGCGGAACATGAGAAGGGGCGGGTCTATACATGTATTACCAAAGTGAGAGCAGTTCCCCATCAGGTCCGCCCCCTCGGTATGTCGGACCCGCCTACGTCATTGGCTTGAGCGGGGAACTTCCTTCACTGTGTAATTTAAATTTACATAGTGAAGGAAGTTCCCCGCTCAAGCCAATGACGTAGGCGGGTCTGACATACCGAGGGGGCGGACCTGATGGGGAACTGCTCTCACTTTGGTAATACATGTATAGACCCCGCCCCTTCTCATGTTCTGCATCTCGTCCGCTGAGCGGACCTGATGGGGAACATTAGAAGGGGCGGGTCTATACATTTAAAATACTGAGAGGGAGTTCCCCATCAGGTCCGCTCAGGCACAACCAATGAAGGACAGCGCTGGACATCGGGATCGCCGCGGGACACTGGATTTCACCGCTGGAATGTTTATTTATTTATTTTTTTAAATAAAGGACTTTTTCAAGGTGTTTGTGTGTTTTTTTAAACATTTTTTTTACGCTTTCTTCGTGAAATGGTAGGGGTACAATGTACCCGTTACCAATTCACATAGGGGGGGGGCCGGGATCTGGGGGTCCTCTTTGTTAAAGGGGTCTTCCAGATTCCGATAAGCCCCCCGCCCGCAGACCCCCACAACCACCGGGCAAGGGTTGTGGGGATGAGGCCCTTGTCCCCATCAACATGGGGACATCCTCCCCATGTTGAGGGCATGTGGCCTGGTACGGTTCAGGAGGGAGGGGGGGCCGCTCTCTCGTCCCCCCCTTTTCCCCTGCGGCCGGCCAGGTTGCGTGCTCGGATAAGGGGTCTGGTATGGATTTTTAGGGGGACTCCACGCCATTTTTTTTTTTAACTTGGGGTGGAGTTCCCCTTAAAATCCATGCCAGATCTGAAGGGCCTGGTAATTGAATTCTGGGGAACCCCCACGCTTTTTTTTTTTTTTTTTCTCAATGACTTTTGTATGTATTGCCGGGAGCCGACAATTCATTAATAGCCGCGAGTCAGTTTTAAATGCATTTTTTTTCTTTCAAAAATGACATTTTTTGCAGGGACAGTTCTAAGCACGGGAAACATGCGCCACTTTACATGCATATCATACACATCTCCCAGGTACGAAATTTAAAGGAATATTTCACTTTTATTTTTTCATTTTAAGCATTATTAAAATCACTGCTCCCGAAAAAACGGCCGTTTTTAAAACTTCTTTTTGCATTGATACATGTCCCCTGGGGCAGGACCCAGGTCCCCAAACACTTTTTAGGACAATAACTTGCATATTAGCCTTTATAATTAACACTTTAGATTTCGAACGTTCGAGTCCATTGTATTTAATAGGGTTCTAAAGTTTACACGAACATTTTGTCTGTTCGCAGGTTCTGGTGCGAACCGAACAGGGGGGTGTTCGGCTCATCCCTGATTGTGACATTCCAAATAGTGCAGAGTTACTGTGTGCTTAGGAAAACCTTTTTTAAATATTGGTAATGTGTTCCTTCACACGAACATGCATAGCACGTGTCGTGCGGCCTACATATTGGAAACCGCATGGACAAATCAAAAGATAGACATTAAGAGATGTGCACGTGATAAAAAGGTATTAATGTCGAATGTTTTTCCCGTAGTGTGTGTGAACTGAATTGGCACATTTTCCTGCTTTTCTCTTTATTAATAACACACACACACACACACACACACACGGCAAGGGTGATAACCTTTAGTCTTTTGAAAGAAGGAAACCCTATTCGGAGCATCCAAAATATTGGGAGCCACCTGTAGTCTCAGAGGGGGAACCCCTCTAAAAACGACTTGCAGCCTATCAGGGAGGACCGGTCCCAAAATCTTATTACGGAAGACTCCCCAATGTTTAGTGAAAATTCTCTTAATGTCAGTGTGGTGTTGTGAAAAAGTGGGGACCATGGCAAAATTGTAATTCGTCTCTCTGGAAGACACTCTATCCTTTTCAAGGATAAGAGCACGATCCATATCCCCCACTTTAATAGTAGCACCAAGATCATCAGGTACGTATCCCTTTTCTATGAACCTTTTTAATACATTGGCCTGTGTGAAAAAGTCTCCCTTTGAAGTACAATTTCGCCTCAAGCGAAGAAATTGGCTTTTAGGAATTGATTTCAGCCATGGAGGATGACAACTATCACGTCCTATGTATCCGTTACAGTCCGTACTTTTGAAAAAGGTTGATATATTGAAAATACCATTCTTGATCAGTAATGTTAAGATCCAGGAAATGTATACCTTCAGTACTCATCTCAAACTGCAATACAATCCCCAACGATCTATTGTTGAGAGACTGCGTGAAGGTGGTCAGGGACGTCATGTCGCCATTCCACAGGAGGAGGATGTCATCTATATACCTGGGGGAAAAGAGAGAAAGGGGGGGGGGAAAGAAGGGACTTTTTGGTTTCATATACAGCCTATAACCTTGTCCCTCTACCTCGCCGGACTTTGGGCTCCAAATCTGGTCTATCATAACCCTCTGGCTGTCTAGATCCTCCTCAGGTTTTCCTCATTACTGCAATATGTTTGAATATTGGTAAGAGCCTATTACATGTGCTGGCTATATAGTCCAGTCTTTACCCCAAGTGCCCTAATTTCCCCTCCCCTCCCCCCCCCCCTTCCCCTCTGGGTTCCTTGGTCTGTCTCCCCTTCCTTCCTGGTTTGTATCTGTTGGGCACAGTGGTTTGGTGTCTGTTGGCGTTTCCAGTACATTGGGGGTCGAGGTCGGCTCCTTCCGTATTAGAACTTTTCCCTCCCCCTTCCTCTCCTCCCCATCTCTTTTCCCTTCCCCCCTCCCCCCCCCTTCCTCCCCCCTTTTCCCCTTTTCTTCTCCCTCTCAATCGTTTCCCCCTTCTGCAACAACCTCTTTCCCTCCCTCTCCCTCCTTCTTTCCCCCCCCTTTCTCTTTCCCCTCCTCCCCCTCCCCCCCTCTCTCCCCACGTTCCACCACCTCCCCCCTTTCCCCCCCCCTTTCCCTTCCTTTTCGCCCCTTCCCTTCCCTCGTCATCCCCTTCCTTCCCCACCTCTGTCTCCTCCTCCTCCCCTTCCCTCTCCCTCCTTTTCTTTCCCCTTCCCCCCCCCTTCCCCCATTATCAGCACTGGGTGTCCCATGTTAAATTGGCTCAAATACAAATTATCTAACCCATATTATTTTAATCATTACTATTAGATTGTATCAATCTGCACCATATACGTTTATTCCCCCTCATCCGCCGCGGGGGGTTTACCTGGGCAGTCGCTGCACCTCTGAACGTCTCTACGGTGAGCAGTCCACAGACCTTGACTTTTTGATTATATTGTTGATATTAAATACGTTCTATATTTGTATTAACACACTGCTAGAGTATTTATTATGTATATTATGTTTTGTACAGACCCTCCTGAAGAAGCGGTTTTTCTGCCGCGAAACCGGTTGAGGCTAGGCCTGCTCCACTTTGATAGACTGTATACGGCTGTTTTGTCACCGACTCATGCTGTTCTATACTGTGGGGTTCGGTCTTTGTTTTTTAAATATTATTGTTTTCTTTTGTTTATACACATTAATAAACATTTTTTATGTAATATTTGTATGTTGTCATATCAGTGCCTGAGAAAGTCCATCAAACCTTTAATCCTGAGTGACTATTAGGGGAAGATGACCCTAGCAACCACTACCCTATGTCTGATGGATTCCCTCCTCCTGTTGGTATAGATGACATCCTCCTCCCACTTGGCCATGAATAAATTGGCCATACTCGGCGCAAATTTTGCACCCATAGCGACCCCCCTATTTTGAAGGTAATGGGTTCCCCCAAACCAAAAATATTTATGGGTCATGGCATAATTCAATAGTTCCAAGATAAATTCCTGTTGGAACAGGACCAGACTAGAGTCCCTCTTAAGTAAGGTTTCAACAGCTTCCAACCCATCAGTGCGTGAAATAATGGTGTAGAGGGAGGCCACATCGGCCGTAGCCAAAATGTAGCCATCCCTCCACTCAAGGCTCTCAAAAGATCTAATAACTTGTGCAGAATCTTTGATGCAAGATGGTGTATCAGACACCAGAGGCAGCAAGAAGCCATCAATGTACTTGCCGATTCTTGAGGTAATAGAGTCAAGCCCACTAATAGGTCTTTCGGGTGGGTTGGTCAAACTCTTATGTACCTTGGGCAAAAAGTACATGATAGGCTTCCTAGGGGCCAATGGAATAAGGAAAGTCTCTCTCCTTCCTATTCAAAAGGTTATTATCAAATCCCTTTTTAAATAAGTGATGAGAGTTCCTTCTTGTATCTAAAGATGGGATCATGGCTGAGTGGAATGCAAGTATCCACATCTGACAAAATTCTTTCCATCTCTAAAACATACGAACTCTTATCCATCACTACGATACCCCCTCCCTTGTCCGCCGGACGGACAATGATATCATCTCTCTTTCAAGGATTTTAATCCATCACGGAACCGAGAGTCCTGGTAGTTCTTTTTCATTTTTAAATTATCAAGGTCCTTCAAGACCAGTTATTTGAAGACAGATATGGAGGGTGGTACGAAGCCAGGCGGATTAAAGAGGGAAGCATTGGACAGGCTGGAATGTTTAATACCATTAGTCTTACCATCAATATGAATAACAGGTTGAGACAAAAAAATATCTTAACGTTCACCTTTCGGATACATTTCTGAATGTCTATAAAGGCCCCAAATTTGCTAAGGGGTTTATCTGGAGCAAATTTAAGTCCACGATCCAATACATATTTTTCGTTGTCAGCGAGTGGTTGCTGGCTGAGATTAAAAATGCCAGCATCCCTTACACCCTTTGTCTTTTTCGATCGGCTCCTCCTCCTCCCCCCTCAGGTCCCTCTCCTGGTTCTCCTCCCCTCTTGCTTCTCTGTGGGACCCTGGGGGAAAAAAAAAGTGTCGAGGAGGAAGATGGATCAGAATGGTAGGGAGGGGCCTGGGTAAGGTATGAAGGGTCTCCTGGGTGGATGGAAGCCTGGGCTATCCCAATCTGATCGTCTAGGATCAGGTCGTGTATTCCTTGGAGTTGGGGCAGATGGATGTTGAACAATATAACGATGGTCATAATTCTGTTCATCATAATCATCAAAAGTGCCCTGACGTTCTCTCAAAGGTGCATAATAATTATAAGTTGGAATATCGTCATAACGATCATGTTGGGCATAGCCATCATGACCCCGATTCCTTGGTTGACCTCCCTTACTATGTGGATGTTTGTAAGGTATGGACTTCTGGCTATTAACAACCCTTCTCCAACCCCCTTTGGGCGTGTTAGTATTAGTCCCATTGGGCTGAGCATGGAATATGGGGGGGGCAGGTGGTTTAGGGTGTATGGCAGGCCCCGAGGTGTTCCCTGCTCCTCCCTCAGCAAGGGCCAACCTGTTCCCAGGTACGGTGATATATCTTACTGGCGGAAGACTTCCGTGCCCTTAACATGGTCGAAATGACCGAATCCGAGAGACCGCGGTCTCTCAGCACCTGGCTTTCAATAGCCATGCCGTTAAAGCCAGAGACTGTAAAACAGGATGAAATATAGGACCTTGAGACAGAAGGTCCTCCCTCATTGGCAACCGCCAAGGAATGTCCGCGACGAGACATACCAGATCGGCGTACCAATGGCGCTGAGGCCAATCCGGCGCAAGGAGGATCACCGGAATCCCCTCGGACGCCACCCTGCACAGCAGGGGAGGAAGCAGCTGCAGCGGAGGATAACATCAGGTGATAATGACCCCATGGGGCCACCAACGCATCCGAGGCAGCTGCCCAAGGATCCCTGGACCCAAACCTTGACACCTTGCGATTGAGTCGAGAGGCCATCAGGTCCACATGCGGCATGCCCCACCGCCAGCACAGAATCTGAAAAAACTCAGAGTGCAAGGACCACTCTCCCTGGTCCAGCATCTGGCGGCTCAGACAGTCCGCCTGCCAATTGTCTACGCCCGGAATGTAGACAGCCGACAGAGTCGGCACGCTTCTTTTGGCCCACCTTAGGATGCAGGCGACCTCTGAAGCCGCAGTTGAGCTCCGAGTCCCCCCTTGATGGTTGACATGCGCCACCGCCGTGGCGTTGTCCGACCACGAGGAGAGGCACAGTCTGATTACCGAATTTCTAGAACATCGATCGGTAAATGGGCTCGTCCGGAGTCCAAAGCCCTTGGGCTGACAGGACACCTCAGCCCGTCAGGCTGGCGTCCGTCGTGATCACCGTCCACTGGATTGGGAGAAACGACTTCCCGGACCGAAGAGCCGGGGACCTCAACCACCACGCTAGGGACACCCTGACTGGGTGACTCACCTGGATCTGAAGATCCAAGGACAACGGGGATTTGTCCCAAGTGGACAGGATCTCTTTCTGTAGTGTGTGTGAGAGAGAGTGTGAGAGTGAGAGGGTGTGTGAGAGTGAGAGGGTGTGTGAGAGTGAGAGGGTGTGTGAGAGTGAGAGGGTGTGTGAGAGTGAGAGGGTGTGTGAGAGTGAGAGGGTGTGTGAGAGTGAGAGGGTGTGTGAGAGTGAGAGGGTGTGTGAGAGTGAGAGGGTGTGTGAGAGTGAGAGGGTGTGTGAGAGTGAGAGGGTGTGAGAGAGTGAGAGGGTGTGTGAGAGTGAGAGGGTGTGTGAGAGTGAGAGGGTGTGTGAGAGTGAGAGGGTGTGTGAGAGTGAGAGGGTGTGTGAGAGTGAGAGGGTGTGTGAGAGTGAGAGGGTGTGTGAGAGTGAGAGGGTGTGTGAGAGTGAGAGGGTGTGTGAGAGTGAGAGGGTGTGTGAGAGTGAGAGGGTGTGTGAGAGTGAGAGGGTGTGTGAGAGTGAGAGGGTGTGTGAGAGTGAGAGGGTGTGTGAGAGTGAGAGGGTGTGTGAGAGTGAGAGGGTGTGTGAGAGTGAGAGGGTGTGTGAGAGTGAGAGGGTGTGTGAGAGTGAGAGGGTGTGTGAGAGTGAGAGGGTGTGTGAGAGTGAGAGGGTGTGTGAGAGTGAGAGGGTGTGTGAGAGTGAGAGGGTGTGTGAGAGTGAGAGGGTGTGTGAGAGTGAGAGGGTGTGTGAGAGTGAGAGGGTGTGTGAGAGTGAGAGGGTGTGTGAGAGTGAGAGGGTGTGTGAGAGTGAGAGGGTGTGTGAGAGTGAGAGGGTGTGTGAGAGTGAGAGGGTGTGTGAGAGTGAGAGGGTGTGTGAGAGTGAGAGGGTGTGTGAGAGTGAGAGGGTGTGTGAGAGTGAGAGGGTGTGTGTGAGTGAGAGGGTGTGTGTGAGTGAGAGGGTGTGTGTGAGTGAGAGGGTGTGTGTGAGTGAGAGGGTGTGTGTGAGTGAGAGGGTGTGTGTGAGTGAGAGGGTGTGTGTGAGTGAGAGGGTGTGTGTGAGTGAGAGGGTGTGTGTGAGTGAGAGGGTGTGTGTGAGTGAGAGGGTGTGTGTGAGTGAGAGGGTGTGTGTGAGTGAGAGGGTGTGTGTGAGTGAGAGGGTGTGTGTGAGTGAGAGGGTGTGTGTGAGTGAGAGGGTGTGTGTGAGTGAGAGGGTGTGTGTGAGTGAGAGAGTGTGTGTGAGTGAGAGTGTGTGTGTGAGTGAGAGTGAGTGTGAGTGAGAGAGAGAGTGTGTGAGTGAGAGTGTGTGTGTGTGTGTGTGTGTGTGTGTGTGTGTGTGTGTGTGTGTGAGTGAGTGAGTGAGTGAGTGAGTGAGTGAGTGAGGGCATACGGAACGGCCTCGAACTAGGCCACCATTAGTCCCAGGACTCTCATGCAAAAACAGATTGACGACCATTTTCGGGACTACAGGACCCGCACTGCAGACTGAAAAGGTCAGTAACTTCTCCAGGGGTAGGAATACCTCCGCCTCCAAGGAATCCAGGATCAGACCTAGACACTCCGAATGCCGAGTCGGGACCGACTTCTGAATGTTCAGGAGCCACCCGAAGTCCCTGAGGGTCTGACTGACGATAGTCACACTTTCTTCTAATTCCGAGCCATTGTCTGCTCTTCGAAGATCGTCCAGACAGCGAGGCATTGCTATCGTGGGCTGTCTCAGCAAAGCTAGAACCAGAGCAAGCACCTTGGTAAACACCTTTGGTGCCGAGGCTAGGCCGAAGGGAAGAGCCACAAATTGATAGTGGACTTCGCCGATCGCAAAGCGCAGAAACTGCAGGTGACTTGCGCAAAGCGGAACATGCAAGTAGGTGTCCTTGATGTCCAAGGACGCCAGAAAATCCCGATGGAGTGTAGCGATCACCGTGCGAATGGATTCCATGCGGAACTTTCGCACCTTCACAAAGGCATTCATGTCCAGGATTGGCCGAACCCCATCCTTTTTTGGGACTACAAACAGGTACGAGTAGAACCCCTGAAATCTCTCCTGACGGAACCGGCACAATCACTCCGGACCTGATCAATCCTGTACAGCCCCTAAGAGGGCCGCCTGATGGGCAGGAAGGAGAGGGATATTTGAGGGAAAGAATCTGTCTTGAGGCCAGGAATGGAACTCAATCCTGTATCCTGAGGTGACCACCTCGCACACCCACCGGTCGGAGATCCGGGAGGTCCAACGAACCGCAAACCTGCAAAGACGTCCCCCGCGCCCCCCCCCCCCAGAGTCGGGCTTGGGAGCTTGCTTGGTAGGCTTATGCACCCAGGGATGCTTATGTCCCCCAGCCGCACTTTTTTCAGTCTGGGCGGGCTTACCCGTGGATTCTGACTGACGAAAAAAAAACGTCTTCGCCGGAAAGGAAGGGCCCGGCCTACGGTGGGGCTCCTTTTCCTTAACAGACTGAGGAAGGAAGGCGCTCTTACCCCCTGTGACATCCATAATGTCATCCAGGGCGGCCCCAAACAGTCTACCGCCCTTAAAGGGCAAGTCAGCCAGGAGCTTTTTGGAAGCTAGGTCGGCCGACCAGCATTTCAGCGAGATAAGGCGAAGCAGCACCACAGCAGAGATAGAGGCCCCAGATATTAAAAAGGGCCCGCATCCAAAGTGGCATCGCACACAGAGACTAAACCCTGCGCAAGTTGGTGAGCCAGGGCAATGGTCTCAGAAGGGAGATTATGCTCCTGCACTGTCTGGTGCAAAATCTTTGCCCATCCTGTGAGTGTCTGAGACACTAGTGTCGCCGCCACTATAGGGCAGACCCCAATAAAGGTAAACATAGTTCTACTCACCACCTCTGACCTCCTGTCAGTGGGATCCTTAAATGCAGGAGTCCCTTCCATTGGGAGCGTGGTAGCCTTATTCAAACGGGCGACCGGGGAGTCGACCACTGGGGGGAGAGCCCACTTCTTAACCAGGTCCTCCTCAAAGGGGTACCTTAAGGCTAGGCGCCGGCGGGTCCGTCAAAGTCTTCTGCGGCTTATCCCAGACTTGGTCAATGAATGTATCAAAAAAAAAAAAAAAGGTACATATGGAAAGACCTTTTTTGAAGAAACTGCTTTAAAGGAACCAGCTTCCACCTGAGGTTCCTCAGCCTCAACATTCAGCTTGAGAGAGTGTCCCTCACAGCATCAATGAGTTCACTTACAAGCACCCTGTCAGAGACCACAGGTGCAGGAGCACTGCCAGTTGACTGACAAGTGTGGAGAAGCAGGTGAACCAGACTCCATACCGCCACCCTCTGAGACCTTATACACTACTACAGTGAATATACAGTCCACCCACTGGCTGCGCTGAGGCGGGGATACCCAGAGGACTCACCAACCCTTAAGGACCGCTCAGTTCCGCTGTATGAAAACCGCGCTACAGCGCGAGTGAAGCCTGAGAAGATTCGCGCCGCAGCAGCGCCGATGGAGGCCGAAACCGAAAGCGCTGCGGCTTCAAGAAAATGGCCGCCGGCATGTATTACTGCGCCATTGACCCACGGCAAGATGGCCGCCGAGCACGATTTTTAAAACCACCACACAGCACTAATGGCGCACACAATGAAGTCCAAACAAACACACACACCAGAACACTGCTCCTTTCCCAGCGTCCACCCACTACACAGACATGAGCGCCCCACGCTAGGCCAGAGCGACCCCCCAAGTATCCCCACACAGCACAGCATAACAGGGGGGAGACAGGGAGAAACCCCCCATATAAAGAAACACAGCCAGCATGTACTCACCTGTAGGGCCGAAACAATTAATCGATTATGAAAATTGTAATCGATTAATTTCATAAATCGATTAATCTGCCAGTAACATAATGGGGTTTTAAAAAAAAATTAAAAAATTAGCCCTTTATAGTACAAAAAGAGAAAATCGCTACTGTAAATATTACTTTCACTGTGACAGTAAAAAATTAACCCCTTTCAGTAGCGATTATTTGCTCTTTGTACTAATTTTTTTTTTAAACCCCATTATGTTACTAAACCTCTCAGGCATGGGTCACTCCTTTGTTTTTTGGTGCTTTTTTCAGAAACGCACTACAGTTCGTTTACATGGTTTCCTATGGGACACGTTCACATCCATGATTTTTTCAGCTGCTGCGTATTTAGAGAGGGCAAGGACTTTTAGCGCAAAACGCTGCTATTTTGTTTTTTTGGTTTTAAATATACTTCAATGGAGAAACAGCAGAAAAGCATGTAATGTGTTTGCGGCAATTTGTGTTTTGTAATCTGCCCAACAAATTGGGCAAAAAAAAAAGGAAATCGCAGCAAAATTACCTTTTTTTAACGTTTATTAACCGATTAGTGGATCGAAACAATAATCGGCCAACTAATCGATTATGAAAATAATCGTTAGTTGCAGCCCTACTCACCTGCAGCAGGAGAGACTACTTGCCCGTCCCAGAGGGACTAGGGGTGCAACGGATCGGTGGTGATCCGTGATCCGAACGGGCCACCCTGTTTGGATCGGATCACCACACGATCCGCGGAGCGCTCCGGAGCCTCGCCCGTAGGAAAGGCCGCGGCTTCGGCCTAGCTCCGGAGGACACTTGTCTACCGGCCGCTGTGTTTACGGAGGACATTGAGCAGTACTATAGCGGGAGTGATCACCGGAGGGCAGCTCCATCATCCTCCTGGGATCCGGCGAAATTTTGCGGCCTGCGGACTCGGCTGCAGCCACCCCTCTCAGGTACTGTGAATCCCTGGCCACTTACCCATCCCTCGCCATCTTCCTTGAGCCGATTCCTGTGTCGGCACCTCCATCCTGTCTGCTGGGATCTGTCACCTATCCTTAGTGGTGTGGCTGTGACCCGAGCGGAGCGGAGCTCTTCCACCGCTCTCAGGAAAGTCCGTGGCTTCGGCCTACTCCCGGAGAACGGCGGCCATCTTGCTACACCCAGGAGCTCTAACTCCCCACGATCCCAGCTCTCCTGTGGTGGCCACTCTAATGACGTTTCGACGCCATCTTGCTCCACCCCACACAGTAATGAGAGAAGGGGACAAGCGGACATCTTGTTACACCCAAAGATTACACTCAAAACGGAGCTTATCATCAGCTTTAATACAGTATTTGGAAATCCATCGGACGGTTTACATTTTACATTTTAAAAGCAGCAGCAAACCTTACATGCTTGCTAATGTGACTCAACACCTCTGATTTTCACATTTAACATTTAGTTAAATGTGAAAATCAGAGGTGTTCTGTCACATTAGCAAGCATGTAAGGTCAGCAGGTTTGCTGCTGCTTTTAAAATTTAACATGTAAAGAGTCCGTTGGATTTACAAATACCGTATTTAAGCATATAAGCTCCGTTTTGTGTTGAAAATAACTGAAATTAAAAATTTATTTTTTTTTTTTTTTTTTGGTCGATCCGAAAAATGATCCGATTCGTGACCCCTGATCCGAGGATCGATCCGTGAGTTTTTTTGATCCGTTGCACCCTTAAGGAGGGACCCACTGGCTTGTTTCAGACAGACCTATCACAGAGTAGTACTGAGTAGCTGTCGGCACGGTCCACCGCGAAAGATACAGACAGGTACTGTTCAATCTTGAGAAGACCGCGGGAGCATGAAAGCAACCCAGCCACCCCTGGAGTCATGGGGCATGTCGTGACCCGAGTCTCACGCACACAAGGCAAGGATCAGCACGCTCGATGGTCGGACAGGGAAGACTACGAGGATACCAGTGTACCCAACCTGTTGCCCAGCCGACAGTTGATTGAAGGTCTCAAAAATAAAATTCCCTAAGGAATAAAAATTTTAAATAAAATCTTCCAGGAGATTGGCTCCTGAGAGAGCCATGATGTCTTCTGCTAGGCAGAAAAAAAACTGAGGTCTGCTGACTGCAGTGGGAGGGTTATTTCCGGAGGGACCGGCCCCCTGGGCGGGGCTGTAAAGATCTGGCTTTTTAGAATGTATGCATAACATCTCACATTCTGCCTAGGTCTTCTCCTGCAAGCAGGGACATAACCCATGTGTAAAGTGTAAGAGAGGCTGTGTCAGTCCATGGACGATAAGAGAAACTTTATATTTTTGGACAGCTCAGATCTGCTCTGTTTACATAGAATTGCGGAAATGGCCGATTAGGATGGTTGAATCAAGATCGTGATTTTTTTTAACCATTAATCGTGCAGCTCTAGGGGCACATATACACATATGCTTGCTAAAGAGGCACTCTGAAGGCAGGAGGAGAAGCCAGAAGCTCCAGAGGAGGGACACTAAAAAGAGGATGATGAGGGGTGCTCTGTTCAGAAACATTACACAGAGAGCAGGTAAGTATTACATGTTTCTAAAAACAATCAGTTTAAAGTGGTAGTAAACACCGCTGGGACACTTGTACCTACAGGTAAGCTTAAAATTAAGATTAACTGTAGGTACAAGGAATATTCACTGTCTCTTCAGTCATTGACATCACTTCAGTCATTGACATCACCGGCGCATGTGCTCTGAAGGGACAGCATATTAATGCCGTCCCTTCACAACTATGTGCCATGGGAGTAACGTTCTCGCAACTCAGCCAAATGTCTGGAGTCCCTGAACCCGGAAGCCATGTCAGCAGCGACAGCGCACTGCTGGAGGGCTTTGTTTTAGGTCCATCTTTCATACCAGGCAGAGGGAGAGAATTTGCATTCATCAGCCAGGAAGCTGCACATGGGACGTACTTTGACATTCCAACATGACAAATTATCCAAAACTACAAGGCCAAGTAGACCTGTCATTGGTTACAGCAGAAGAAAGTGGAGGTTCTGGAGTGGCTATCTCAGTCTCTTGAACTCGATATCATTGAGCCACTCTGGGGAGATCTCAAACGTGCAGTTCATGCAAAACAGCCCAAGAATTTACAGGAACAAAAGGCTTTTTACCAAGAGGAATGGGCAGATTTACCACCTGAGAAGATAAAGAGCATCATCCACAAATACTTCAAGCTGTCATTGGATGTTAAAGGGGGCAATACACAGTATTAAGAACTGGGGTATGTAAACTTTTGATCAGGGTCATTTGACTAGTTTCTGTTGTCATGATTTAAAAAGAGTAAACAGTTGGTTGATAAATGGCTTCAGCCAAACACTAACCATGAGAGAAAGAAGAAGTTTGTGCGTTATTATATTCTCTGAAAAATAGCCAAGAAATCAAATTCTGCCAGGGTATGTAAACTTATGAGCACAACTGTATATAGATTTTAATTTTATTTTTTCTCCACACTGTTTCACAGTATAAAATTAAAGTATAACGAAAAAGGCAAAATTTTCTTGGTGCCTCCGTGGCAGCATACTGAAGTTACCACATGTACAGGTCCTTCTCAAAAAATTAGCATATTGTGATAAAGTTCATTATTTTCTGTAATGTACTGATAAACATTAGACTTTCATATATTTTAGATTCATTACACACAACTGAAGTAGTTCAAGCCTTTTCTTGTTTTAATATTGATGATTTTGGCATACAGCTCATGAAAACCCAAAAATCCTATCTCAAAAAATTAGCATATCATGAAAAGGTTCTCTAAACGAGCTATTAACCTAATCATCTGAATCAACTAATTAACTCTAAACACCTGTAAAAGATTTCTGAGGCTTTTAAAAACTCCCAGCCTGGTTCATTACTCAAAACCGCAATCATGGGTAAGACTGCCGACCTGACTGCTGTCCAGAAGGCCATCATTGACACCCTCAAGCAAGAGGGTAAGACACAGAAAGAAATTTCTGAACGAATAGGCTGTTCCCAGAGTGCTGTATCAAGGCACCTCAGTGGGAAGTCTGTGGGAAGGAAAAAGTGTGGCAGAAAACACTGCACAACGAGAAGAGGTGACCGGACCCTGAAGAAGATTGTGGAGAAGGACCGATTCCAGACCTTGGAGGACCTGCGGAAGCAGTGGACTGAGTCTGGAGTAGAAACATCCAGAGCCACCGTGAACAGGCGTGTGCAGGAAATGGGCTACAGGTGCCGCATTCCCCAGGTCAAGCCACTTTTGAACCAGAAACAGCGGCAGAAGCGCCTGACCTGGGCTACAGAGAAGCAGCACTGGACTGTTGCTCAGTGGTCCAAAGTACTTTTTTCGGATGAAAGCAAATTTTGCATGTCATTCGGAAATCAAGGTGCCAGAGTCTGGAGGAAGACTAGGGAGAGGGAAATGCCAAAATGCCTGAAGTCCAGTGTCAAGTACCCACAGTCAGTGATGGTCTGGGGTGCCATGTCAGCTGCTGGTGTTGGTCCACTGTGTTTTATCAAGGGCAGGGCAATGCAGCTAGCTATCAGGAGATTTTGGAGCACTTCATGCTTCCATCTGCTGAAAAGCTTTATGGAGATGAAGATTTTATTTTTCAGCACGACCTGGCACCTGCTCACAGTGCCAAAATCACTGGTAAATGGTTTACTGACCATGGTATTACTGTGCTCAATTGGCCTGCCAACTCTCCTGACCTGAACCCCATAGAGAATCTGTGGGATATTGGGAAGAGAAAGTTGAGAGACGCAAGACCCAACACTCTGGATGAGCTTAAGGCCGCTATCGAAGCATCCTGGGCCTCCATAACACCTCAGCAGTGCCACAGGCTGGTTGCCTCCATGCCACGCCGCATTGAAGCAGTCATTTCTGCAAAAGGATTCCCGACCAAGTATTGAGTGCATAACTGAACATAATTATTTGAAGGTTGACTTTTTTTGTATTAAAAAACACTTTTCTTTTATTGGTCGGATGAAATATGCTAATTTTTTGAGATAGGATTTTTGGGTTTTCATGAGCTGTATGCCAAAATCATCAATATTAAAACAAGAAAAGGCTTGAACTACTTCAGTTGTGTGTAATGAATCTAAAATATATGAAAGTCTAATGTTTATCAGTACATTACAGAAAATAATGAACTTTATCACAATATGCTAATTTTTTGAGAAGGACCTGTATGCTGCCATGGAGAGGCACCAGGAAAGGAAAATTATGTTAAGTACATTACAATTTTATGTTTTAGTTTTGGATTGAGTGTAGAGAGAGATTAGAATTGCTTGTCAGTTTTTATTGCTGTCTGTGCCCGTTAACCACTTGCCGACTGGGCCATAGCTAAAAGACGGCTACAGCGCGGTCGACTTATTCTGGGAGAGCGTCCATGGACGTCCTCCCAGAATCTTGCTCCCGCTCGCCCCCTGGGGCGCGCTCCCAGAAATATCCGTGACCGCCGGGTCCGGAAGACCCAGCACATCACGGTAAAAGCCACTCATAGCGGCCGTTTACCACGCGATCGCTCCGTCAAATGACGGAGCGATCACTTGTAAACAAACCGGCGTCATGTCGCCGGTTCCTCTCTCCCCTCTGTGTACCGATCGGTACAGTGTGAGAGGGAGAGATGCATTCAGCCATCCCTGCCGTACTTGGCCAGCCTGTGGAAGACTCACATGTGGTATCTCCATACTCAGGAGTAGGGGGAATCTATTTTGGGGTGTCATTTTTGGTATGTACATGCTATGTGTTAGAAATAGTCTTTTTTTTTTTTTTTTTTTTACACAGTTGCACACACACACACACACACACACACACACACACACACACACACACACACGTTTTAACCACTTACCGCCCGCCGTCACATGACGTCCTTGACTGTGTGGGGATATCTGAATGATGCCTGCAGCTTTTTCAGCCGGTGATTCCCTGCACCATAAGAATGATCATAGCGGTTGTTCCGCTGCTTGATCGTTCTTACGGGAGGCGAGAGGGGACGTTCCCCCCCATCCCCCAGCCCTCCGGTGCTTCTACGACTCGCCGCTACGATCGAAGCCAGGATAGTTTATTTTTATTTCAGGCTTCCCAGCCTAGGAGATGAGGGGTCTTATAGACCCCATATCTCACTGTAAAGAGGACCCGTCATGCCATATTCCTATTACAAGGGATGTTTACATTCCTTGTAATAGGAATAAAAGTATAAAAAAAAAAAAGGATTTTTGTACTCACCGTAAAATCCATTTCTCTGACGTCCATGGACTGACATAGCTGGATACTGTAAACGTGTGGGTATATGTCCCTGCTTGCAGGAGAAGATCTAGGCAGAATGTTAGATGTTAAAACATTCTAGAACAAACCAGAGCTGAACAGCCCCGCCCAGGGGGCGGTCCCTCCGGACATTACCCTCCCACCTGCAGCTAGCAGACCTCAGTTCGCAACAAAGCAGTACAAACCTTAAAAAGGAAGGGTGGGTGCTGTGTCAGTCCATGGACGTCAGAGAAATGGATTTTACGGTGAGTACAAAAATCCTATTTTCTCTTATCATCCATGGACTGACAGCTGGATACTGTAAACGTGTGGGACGTCCCAAAGCTGTATCAGAAGGGTGGGAGCGGTAGCAAAAAGGAACAACCAAAACTTCACTCCAAGCAAGCAGAGCTCCTCAACGGAGGAGTTGCGACATTAAACAGCGGCCTGCAATGCTTTGCAGCCAA
Source organism: Rana muscosa (assembly GCA_029206835.1). Taxonomy (NCBI): domain Eukaryota; kingdom Metazoa; phylum Chordata; class Amphibia; order Anura; family Ranidae; genus Rana; species Rana muscosa. The sequence continues at coordinate 28,191,527 of JARGYO010000162.1, read as the reverse complement.
AGGGAGCATCCGAAGATGCAGCCACATCAACCTTATAAAATGTTGAAAAAAAAGGTATGAACGGACGACCAGGTCGTCGCCTTGCACACTTGTGCAACCGACGCTTGATGTCGGAAGGCCCGGGAAGCACCAATAGCCTTGGTGGAATGTGCCGCAACCGGAAAGGGAGGCGCCCACCCCTTAAGGGCATAGGCCTGTATGACGGTCTGCCTGATCCACCTAAAGATGGTGGCAGACGACACCGCTCGGCCCTGTTTTGGACCAGACACAGATTTCCGAATGGAAACAGTAGCAGACAGGTACACTCGTAAGGCTTGTACCCATCTTAATGTATGAAGCGCAAACTCTCAGGGATGCGATGGGTGAGGACACAAGGACAGAAGAACAATGTCCTTAAGGTGAAAGGCCGAGACCATCCTTAGAAAAGAAGGATGGTCGTGGGCGCAACACCAACATATCCTTATGGGAGGACCAAGTAAGGCGACTTGCCGGACAAGGCCGCCAACTCAGACACCCATCTAACCGAAGCAATGGCCACTAATGCCAACTTCCGGGACAAGGTTAAGAGGAATCTCTCGGATATTCTCAAAAGGGATGTTCTTGGAGAACCGAGATGCATCAACATCAGATCCCAAGTAGGGAGAGGAGGCTTGACAGGGGGGGGGGGGGGAAATCACATGGCGAACCCCCTGCACAAAAAGGTGCTAATCAAGGAATGGCCCGGTAGCGGTCATTGAAAAAGACAGCCCGGGCTGAAATCCGACCCTCAAAAAAAAGGTATGCAAGGCCAGCTTTTGGGTCACACCACGCTGTAAGAACAGCAAAATCCTGGGAACGGAATACATCCGAGGATGTCACTCAAGTTCCTCGCACATAGCGATGTAAGCCTTCCAGGTACGGTGAGATATCTTTCTGGAGGAAGATTCCCGTGTCAACAACATAGAAGAGATGACCGAATATGAGAGAACTCGGTCCTTCAGCACCTGGCTTTAAACAGCCATGCCATTAAAGCCAAGGACTGTAAAGCAGGATGAAGTATGGGATCATGAGACAGAAGGTCCACCAATAGGCCGTCGCCAGGAATGTCTGCGACTAGCCGAAGTAGATCGGCGTACCAATGTCGCCGTTCTGGAGCACTGGAATGGCCTCAGCCCCTACTCTGCGAAGCCGGCGAGGCAACAACAGTAGCGGAGGGTAAGCATATATCAGGCGATACTGCCCCCACGGGCTTCCAACGCGTCCGCCCAGGGGTCCCTGGACCTGACCACGATCTTGCCACCCTGCGAGTAAAGTCGAGAGGCCATAAGGTCCACTTCCGGTGCCCTACCTCCGGTAAAGAAGGTGGAAACACCTCCGGATGCAAGGACCCTTCGCCTCGAATGCACACGGCCGACAGGACCGTCTTGCAGCGAGATGTATGAAAATCCCAAAGAAACTCCGCAATGTATCGGAGAAGGGAGGCCCCAGTGTACAGGGTGCCTCAAATGTTGGCCAATAAAGGCAACTTGACGGAACTTCCCTAGAAACTCGGTCAGAGGACTAGTACCTCAGCCTCCACAGGTGGCGCAAACCCACCCCAGGCACAGAGACCCTAAAAGGCTAAAGCAGTTGTAGTGCACTTGCTAGACGACTGATGGATGAAGCAGAGGCTTTTGCCCAGTCATTGAGCTACAAAAAAAGCCAGAGACGCAGCCACTAACGGGCGTAACGCTAACCCCAGCCTGGCAAACACAGTCCAAGCCAGCGCTTCTGATCACCACTGAAAGCCGGTGGAAAGTGATACCCCTGAAACCAGGGATCCTTGTGACAATGCTCCATCCAGCAGCTACCCATGGATAGGTGCTGATTGTGCAAACACACAGTTTATACTATGTATTGCGTCAAACGCACAAATGGAGAGTGTGGGAGGAAACCCACCCAGCCGCAAAGAGCATAATACCACCACATACGGCGTATGTAGTTTAGTATTTGTAGATAAACCTATTAAACACGTATATACTGTGCCAGCGACGAAGGCGCGCACATCATCGGGGCCTGGACGTAAACCAGCCACGCAGATTGCGTACACAACCGTGTAGGTATGTTAGCCTGCGAATAAACAAATTGCACATGTTTATACTGTGCATAGCGCTGAGAATGAGCACACCATTGGAACGCAGGGGAGAAACCTGAGCACCCGGATGAAACCCATGCAGACTGCATACGCATACCGTGTATGGTATTATAGTATGTGTGCTAAACATTTTGCACAAGCCCATGTGTGCATAGCACCGAAGGCGCGCACACTGTTGGCGCGTGGGATGAACCGAAGTACCCCACGCATACGCAGAGAACGCAATACCTACAGCTACTGTGAATGTATTTAGTGTAGTGTATAAACATAATGTGTATGTTTACATCGTGTATTGCACCAAAGGCATGCATGTCATGTAGCGTGGGCAGAAACCCACGCAGACTGCAAAGACATACCGGGTAGGTATGTTAGTATGTGGATATCCAGTCGCACAAATTTAGACTGTGCATAGCGCCGAAGCGCCCATGCCAATGGAGTGTGGGAGGGAACCGGAGTAGCCGGAGGAAAACCACACAGACTGCCTACACATACCGTGTAGGTATTATAGCATGCGTGACAAACATTGAACATGTTTAACTGTGCAGAAGGCCAAAGGCGCACATACCATCAGCCTGTGGGAGGAAACCAGAACACTCGGAAGAACTCCACGCAGACAGCACACAGATACCGTGTAGGAATGATAGCATGTGAATAAACATATTGCACATGTTTATGCTGTGCATTTCCATTGGAGCGTGGGGGGAAACCGGAGTACCCGGAGGAACCCCACGCAAACAGTATACCCATACTGTAAACCTGTATAACAAACATATTGAACATGTCTATAGTGTGCAGAGAGCCGAAGCGCACATACCATGAGTGCAGGAGGACACCGGAGCCCCCACCAACCCAGAGAGTATAATACATACATATACTGTGAATGTATCTGGAGTCGTGCATAAACATATTTTGTACGTTTATATCATGTATGGCACTGAAACAGCATTGGAACGTGGGGGTACACCCACGCAGACACAGAGACCAGTAACACATACATACACTGTGAATGTATGCAGTGTAAAGGTATAGGATGAGTTTAAATTATGGCACAGAGGCGCATAATCTTCTCTGTATCATTCCAACCTGCTTGACTGTGCTGCCGAAGCAGCATGCAGGTAACAGGTAACCTCTGATCCTCAGACCGTGTGTCAGAGCTCAAATCATTCCCCAGGAAATGGCGGGAAATGTTACCTCAGGTATCACACAGAAGACTCACAGGGACTAGAGACATAAATGAATAAAGTCCTCCCTCATCCATGCTGCTCTTGAGGCAGCGTGAAAAAAACAGTGAGGAAACTGTAAAAATAAAAGCTTGTCACAGCAATTCCAGCCTGAGTTTCTCACATCATCAATGAGATCACTTACAAGCACCCTGTCATTCACTGACACAGAACTGGAGTCTTCCTCACAAGGGAATGTCCTGTTCATAAACATTAAATATTCAGAGGTAGGGTCCTGAGTATAGTAGCTAGGCCCATATCTGACTCAGAGCACCCATTCAGTAAAGATTTTTGTGGGGGGGGGGGGGGGGGGGCTTATAGCTCCTTTTGCTCGCACACCGCTTCCATTCTGACCGGAATGATACCAGGACTGCCGACAACTGGTCCATAAGGACCGCAGGTGCAGGAAACATATGAACATGTTTAACTGTGCAGCACTGCCAGTTGCCCCAGGCAAGTGTGGAGAGCAGGTGTATCAGACTCCATAACGCCACCCTCTGAGACCTTATACACTATACAGTGAATATACAGTCCACCCACTGGCTACGCTGAGGCCGAGGAGGGGATACCCGGGGGAGGACCCACCAACCCTTAAGGACCGCTCAGTCTGAGGAGATTGTGAGGGGATTCGCGCCGCCGCCAGAAATAAATACGCGGCGGCCACAAGCAAATGGCCGCCGGCCGCAGCTATAACTGCGCCACTGAACGCCAAGATGGCCGCCGAGCGCGAAATTCAAAGCTCTAATGCACGCCAATGGCGCACGCAATAATCACCTCACACACCAGAAAAAACTGCAGACATGAGCGACCAGCCAGGCCAGAGTGACCCCCAAGCACAGAACCAGTACAGGGAGCAGCATAACAGGGGGGGGGGGGGGAGACAGGGAAAAACCCCCACACACACACAAAACACAGCCAGCATGTACTCACCTGCAGTAGGAGAGACTACTTACCCGTCCCTTTCAGGGACCCACTGGCTTGTTTCAGACAGACCTATCACAGAGTCGTACTGCGTAGCTGTCGGCCCGGTCCACCGCGAGAGATACAGTAAGTCAAGTACTGTTCAATCTTGAGAGGACCGCGGGAGCATAAAAAGCCACCCGCCACCCCTGGAGTCATGGGGTATGTCGTGAACTGAGTCTCACGCACACAAGGCGAGGATCAGCACGCTCGATGGTTGGACAGGGAAGACTACGAGGATACTAGTGTACCCAACCTGTTGCCCAGCCGACAGTTGATTGAAGGTCTCAAAAATAAAAATAAAATTCCCAAAAAGGAATAAAATGTAAAAGTAAAATCTTCCAGGAGACTGGCTCCTGAGAGAGCCACGTCTTCTTCTGCTAGGCAGAAAAAAAACTGAGGTCTGCTAGCTGCAGGTGGGAGGGTAATGTCCGGAGGGACCGCCCCCATGGGCGGGGGCTGTTCAGCTCTGGTTTGTTCTAGAATGTTTTAACATCTAACATTCTGCCTAGATCTTCTCCTGCAAGCAGGGACATATACTCTCACGTTTACAGTATCCAGCTGTGTCAGTCCATGGACGATAAGGGGGGGGGGGGGGTTGGGGGAGTGTCAAAACTAAAAAAAAAAAAAAACTTTTAAAAGCGCCCCTGTGTGCTCGCATGCAGAAGCGAACGCATACGCAAGTCCCACACACATATGAAAACTGTGTTCAAACCACAGTTGAGGTATCGCTGCGGACGCATGCAATAATTTTGTCCCTAGACCTCCTCTAACTCAAAACATGTAACCAGTAAAAAAATTTAAGCGTCGCCTATGGGGATTTTTAAGTAGCGAACTTTGGCGCCATTCCACAAGCGTGTGCAATGTTAGGTATCTATTTACTTGGCGTAACTTCATCTTTCACATTATGCAAAAACATTGGGCTAACTTTACCGTTTTTTTTTTTTTTTAAAGCACAAAATTTTATTTTATTTTTTAAACGCGTTCGAAAAATTGCTGCGCAAATGCCGCACAAGATAAAGTTGGAACGACCGCCATTGTATTCTCTAGGGGCTTTGCTAAAAAATTCTATGTAGTTCTATGTAGTTTTCTAGCAAATAAATGATGATTTTTACATGTAGGAGAGAAATGTCAGAATTGGCCTGGGTGCTCCAGAACACCCGATTGTGCTCCCTGCATGTTGGGCCTCTGCATGTGGCCACGCTGTGTAAAAGTCTCACACATGTGGTATCGCCATACTCGGGGGTAATAGCAGAATGTGTTTTGGGGTGTAATTTGTGGTATGCATATGCTGTGTGTGAGAAATAACCTGCTAATATGACAATTTTGTGGAAAAAAAATTAAGTCAAATAATCTTGATTTTGCAAAGAATTGTGGGGAAAAAAAAAAAAATGACAACTTCAAAAAACTCACCATGCCTCTTTCTAAATACATTGGAATATCTTCTTTCCAAAAAGGGGTCATTTGGGGGGTATTTGTACTTTTCTAGCACGTTAGGGTCTCAGTACTTCAGATGTGATAAATTTTCAGTGATTAGCACCATAGCTTGTGGACTCCAACTTTCACAAAGACCAAATATACACCAATTTGTATTTATTTTTACCAAAGATATGTAGCAGTATAAATTTTGGCCAAAATTTATGAAGAATAATTACTAAATTTTATAACAAAGAATTTATTTTTATTTTTTTACAGAATTTTCAGTCTTTTTTCTTTTATAGAGCAAAAAATAAAAAACCCAACAGTTATTAAATTCCACCAAAAGAAAGCTCCATTTGTGTGAAAAAAAATGGACAAAAATTTCATATGGGTACAGTGTTGCCCGGTGGTCAAAGGAGATTAACCCTCTCCATTTGTCCTGTTAATCATCATCATCATTGAATGTGAAAGTAAAAGAAAATCCCAAATTTGTGCTTGTCCCTAGAAAAGCAAAAGTAATGGAGGGGAAATCTTCCAGTAGGGACATTAGTTCTTGTGACCTGGGGGTGCCCAATGAATTCCCTTAAAATGTGCAGAGATTTCCTCTCACTTCCTGTCTGGCCATGAGACAGGAAGTGAATGGAAATCGTGGCGAAGGGACACAGGTGTTGCAAAAATATCTGATGGGTTTTATCCCCTCTAAAAAAAAAAAAAAAAAAAAAAGAAATCTTGAGAGCTACCACTCAGAAAATAAATAAAATGATACCATAGGGACAGCTCCTGGCATTGATCATGTCCCATAAATTCATGCAAAACCAGTGTATATTTTATGAAATCTTAAAACTGTAAACAATACGTATATGATAATAACTGGATGAAGTGACAGTAGTGCAATAAAGTGCTAATCACGTGAATCAAACTTACATAATTAAAATCTTAACTTCCATACAAAGAGGTTACCATAACAAAAGTATATAAAAGTGACAAATAAAGTGCTATAGTGCATGAATGTGATGCACTGGACAGTAAATCTCATAAGTCAGCAGTGCAACATCGTAAACCATAAAAAATTATATAGTTTAGAGGTTGACTGATATATCGGCCATTTTGGAGAAATTGGCATTGGCCGATAGTTATTGAAACTAGGTCGATATTTAACACTGACCGCTCGTTCCTCCTACCTTTTTTGTTGGCAGAGCAGCGGTGTGTGAAACTGACAGGTAGCGCGAGAGAGCGCGGGCAGCGATCTGGGATTTTTATCGTGACTGCGACATTATGGCAGACACAACGGACACTATTTTGGGACCATTTTCATTTATACAGCAATCAGTGCTATAAAAATGCACCGATTACTGTAAAAAATTTCACTGGCAGGGAAGGGGTTAACACTAGGGGGCGATCAAGGGGTTAAGTGTGTTCCCAAATGTGTGTTCTAACTAAAGTGGGATGGGACTGACCTAGAGGAAAGGATAGATCATGGTTCCAACTATTAGGAACTCAGGGTCTTTCCTCAGCTCACAGAACAGGGGTCACACGCGTCCCTGTTCTGCCTCTCGTGCCTGGAGATCGCTCGCGCCTGCTAGCCCACTTAACACTAGGGGTTGATCAAGGGGTTAGGTGTGTCCTAGGGAGTGATTCTAACTTTAGGGGGGGGGGGGAATTGTCTCACTACAACATGACAGATCACTGCTCCCGATGACAGGGAGCAGTAGATCCCTGTCATTTTGCTAGGCAGAACAGGGAAATGCCGCTCCGTGACACGATCGCGGGCCCCCGGCGGACTGAGTCCACGGGACCCTCACAGAGCCCACAATGCCGCAATTTAAAGGCGATGTACAGGTACACCCATTTGCCCAGCCGAGCCATTGTGCCGACGTAAAACGTTGTGGGCTGGTCGGCACGGTGTTAAACAAAACAGCAGTCCATTTAAAAAATATAACGTGCCAAAAGATCAGTTCCAAGCATTAAAGTGCATGTGCAAAAACAATGGTGATCAATAGTAAAATGTGAAAAGATTTAAATGCAAATAGGCATAAACTCTTAGAATATGGTGGTCCACCATCCAGAATTAACCAGGAGTGTGACCTAGCAGCTCACTTTAATCAACCACCACAAGGGTCTGACAGCGCTTCTAGTATATAAATACTTAAAAAGGCAAATCACATTTCACTTGCCTCACAAAGCCAGGGACAAGATAAGAGGGGCAGTAATTAAGACGGTTAGTGTATATCTTTTGATTTAAGGAATTTTAGAGAATGTATTCATGATTTTGATAAATTCGTTTTTTTTTTTTAACGCACACAGAGAAAGCATTAAGCATCAGAGGAGATTTTGTGTGATTGAGTTAGCGCTACACCAATTAATTTAAGCGATTTTATTACACATTCTAAAAAGGGAGTGTGTTGAGTGTTGGCAGCTTTTATAAGTAATTAAACACAACAACTCACAAGAGTGCAATGTGTTGGCAGTAAAGAGTTAATTGCTTAACTATAGCCAGTGACAATTGCTCCGTTTGCAGGCACTTAGAGGGTGGTCCCGCAAGCTGGAAATTCTTTGTGCAGGGTGAGGCTGAGTGTCATTGTCGTGTAACAGTGCGGTGTGAGTTGACTAGCCAGTTGTCACAAGTAAGTGAAGAGGGCTGAGGTCGGACTCGCGTTTGTCACACCTAGGGATTCACAAATTTGCTTTTAAAAAAAAAAAAAAAAAAAAAAAAAAAAAAAAGGTAACAGGAAGCAGGATCATCACTGGTAAGTGGGCAAACCTAATACTGAAGTCATGTCGTCATAGTCATATCAGCAATTCAACACGAATTCTACCCCACTGAATAACTGCACAGACACTAGGCCGATCAACCACAATCAGAACAATTTACCCATCACCAATCCCAAAAGGGAGTGTAATCTCCTCTCTACCACCTACCTACTAAAAGTTAAAGTGGTTGTAAACCCACTTTTTCAACTTGCACCTACAGGTAAGCCTAGATTAAGGCTTACCTGTAAGTGCAAGAAATATCTCCTAAACCTACACGGTTTAGGAGATATTTACTAAAAATGACAGGCGCCGTAGACAACGGTGCATTCATGGGGTTGATCCCATTCACAAAATCGGCTTCTTCCCAGCAATCGCTGGGCGTAGCCGAATGTGACGGCTCTCGCGCGCATGCGCAGAGTGACGTCTCCGCCGCTCCGGTCCGATCACAGCGCCGGAGCGGCGATACCCGGAAGTAACCTTCCGGCTATCGCCGCAGCGATGGATGCGGCTGAAGAGGGAGACCAGGACAGCTTCGGGGGCCCCGATCTAAGGTAAGTGATGCATAATGAGCCATTATGCTAGTCATATTAGCTCATTATGCCTTTCTCTTACAGGTGGTTATAATAATAAAAAAATAATAAAAAATTCGGGTTTACAACCACTTTAAGAAAATTTTCAAAGGACAGAATAACAATTTGGATGCAATGTCATGTGTTGTAGTTTATTTGTATTGTATTTTATGATGACTACTGCACTAATTAAAATGAAATCTGTACGAAAAAAATTGTACTAGTCCGATTAGTTAACCACTTAAGCCCCAGACCATTTGGTAGCTAAAGGACCAGAGGTGAATTCAGAATTTTGCACTGCGCTGCTTTAACTGTAAATTGTGCGGACATGCAATGTTGTACCCAAACGAAATTTGCGTCCTTTTCTTCCCACAAATAGAGCTTTCTTTTAATGGTATTTGATTGCCTCTGCGATTTTTCTTTTTTGCGATATAAACGGAAAAAGACCGAAAATTTAGAAAAAAAAAGATATTTTCTACTTTTTGTTATAAGAAAAATTTTAGTCATACATTTAGGCCAAAATGTATTCAGCCACATGTCTTTAGTAAAAAAAATGTCAATAAGCGTATATTTATTGGTTTGCGCAAAAGTTATAGCGTTTACAAACTAGGGTACATTTTCTGGAATTTACACAGCTTTAAATTTATGACTGCCTATCTCATTTCTTGAGGTGCTAAAATGGCAGAGCAGTACAAAACCCCCCCAAATGACCCCATTTTAGAAAGTAGACACCCCAAGGAAATTGCTGAGAGGCATGTTGAGCCCATTGAATATTTTTTTTTTTTGTCCCAAGTGATTGAATAATGACAAAAAAAAAAAAAAAAAAATATTACAAAAAGTTGGCACTAAATGATATATTGCTCACACATGCCATGGTTATATGTGGAATTGCACCCCAAAATACATTCTGCTGCTTCTCCTGAGTACGGGGATACCACATGTGTGGGACTTTTTAGGAGCCTAGCCGCGTACGGGACCCCGAAAACCAATCACCGCCTTCAGGATTTCTAGGCACAAATTTTTGATTTCACTCCTCACTACCTATCACAGTTTTGAAGGCCATAAAATGCCAAAATAGCACAAAACCCCCCCAAATGACCCCATTTTGGAAAGTAGACACCCCAAGCTGTTTGCTGAGAGGCATGGCGAGTATTTTACAGCTCTCATTTGTTTTTGAAAATGAAGAAAGAACTTTTTTTTTTTTTTTTTTCTTTTTTTTTTTCAATTTTCAAAACTTTGTGACAAAAAGCGAGATCTGCAAAATACTCACAATACCGCTCAGCAAATAGCTTGGGGTGTCTACTTTCCAAAATGGGGTCATTTGGGGGGGGGGGGGGTTGTGCCATCTGGGCATTCCATGGCCTTCGAAACTGATAGGCAGTGAGAAGTGAAATCAAAAATTGACACCCTTAGAAAGCCTGAAGGCGGTGCTTGGTTTTTGGGGTCCCGTACGCGGCTAGGCTCCCAAAAAGTCTCACACATGTGGTATCCCCGTACTCAGGAGAAGCAACAGAATGTATTTTGGGGTGTAATTCCACATATGCCCATGGCATGTTTGAGCAATATATCATTTAGTGACAACTTTGTGCAAAAAAAAAAAAAAAAAAAAATTGTATTTTTTCCGCAACTTGTGTCAACATATAAAATATTCCATGGACTCGACATGTCTCTCAGTATATAGCTTGGGGTGTCTACTTTCCAAAATGGGGTCATTTGGGGGGGTTTTGAACTGTTCTGGCATTTTATACACAACATTAGGAAGCTTACATCCACTCTTCTAACCACTTGAAGACAAAGCCCTTTTTGACACTTTTTGTTTTTTTTGCAAGAAAATTATGTTGAACCCCCAAACATTATATATATTTTTAAAGCAAAGGCCCTACAGAATAAAATGGTGGGTGTTGCATTTTTTTTTCTACACAGTATTTGCGCAGCGATTTTTCAAACGCATTTTTGGGGGAAAAAATACACTTTTTTTAATTTTAATGCACTAAAACACACTATATTGCCCAAATGTTTGATGAAATAAAAAAGATTCTTAGGCCGAGTACATAGATACCAAACACGACATGCTTTAAAATTTCGCACAAACGCGCATTGGCGACAAACTACATACATTTTTAAAAGCCTTTAAAAGCATTTACAGGTTACCCCGTTAGATTTACAGAGGAGGTCTACTGCTAAAATTACTGCCCTCGATCTGACCTTCGTGGTGATACCTCACATGCATGGTGCAATTGCTGTTTACATATGACGCCAGACCGACGCTTGCGTTCGCCATTGGGCAAGAGCAGGGCAGGGCAGGACAGGGGTGCTTTTTTTTTTTTTTTTTTTTTTTTTTTTTTTATTAATTTTGCTTTTTTATTTTATTTTTAAACTGTTGCTTCCATATATTTTTTTTTTTTTTTATCACTTTTATTGTTATCTCAGGGAATGTAAATATCCCCTATGATAGCAATAGGTAATGACAGGTACTCTTTTTTGAAAAAACTGGGGTCTATTGGACCCCAGATCTTTCCTCTGCCCTCAAAGCATCTGACCACACCAAGATCGGTGTGATAAAATGCTTTCCCAATTTCCTAATGGCGCTTTTTATATCCGGGGGGGGGGGGACATTCCCTCCCACTGCTTGTAAAAGCAGTCCAGAGGCTAATTAGCCACTAGGATTGCTTTTACATGAAAGCCGGCCGCTGGCTGAAAAGAATGATACCAAGATGATACCTAAACCTGCAGGCATCATTCTGGTATAAACATTCAAAGTCCAGCAACATACCAGTACGTTGCTGGTCCTTGTTGGACATGTATTGTAATCTTTTTTTTCATGCAGCCTGTTGGCTGAACGGAAAAAAAAAAAGATTGATCGGTGGGCATGCCCACCATTAGAATACCGCCCTTCATCCACCCACTTCTAATGATGGGCATACATGCACCATTTATATATGCCGAAGCATGGGGGCATCTTCTCGCAAAAGTTATGCCGCGTACACATGGTCAGACTTTTCCACGGGCAAGCCTCCGTCGGAATTTCGACCGTATGTATGCAGCATTAGGAGCAAAATCACTCCTCCGCCCCTGCTGCCCCAATGCTTCGGCATATATGCTTTTTTTTTTTTTAACTGTGGTGGTGAAATCACCTCCTACAGCACTGGAGTCGCAGGGATCAGGCCTGTCTCTGCGAACGCTGCAGTTATGTGTGTTGTGTTTTGCAAGTGACAGTGATCGATCGATACTGCACTTGGGTGGCCTGGGCTGGACGGAGGGGCAAAACGCAGGTGCCAGCAGGTATCTGGGCTGATCCCGCTAACACTGCGTTTTTGGGAACCCTAAACTGCTGGGGACGCTAGTATAGATCTGATCAGATCAGATATTGAGCTGATCAGATACTATACCACTAAGGGGGGTGTATGCTTCACGTGTGGGTGTTAGCGCTACTGGCACTAACCTGACGCTGCCTGGGGTGTGACGCAGACCCTCTCTGACGCTAAAACCTAATTGATATCACCCGCCGGGCGATCAGGGGGTTAAACCTTTATTGGGTTATATACACGGCGGGTGCCCTGACACTATAAAAAGCAAACTAACTAACCAGCGTCACCCGTAACACTTATATGATGATCACTGGTGAAAGGGTTAACTAGGGGCAATTAGGGGGTTAAAACCTTTATTAGGTAATATATGGGGGTACCTGACGCTATAAAAACCTGACGGCGAACCTAAAAAAAAAATTACTGGCTATCGGCATCACCGACACTAAGACAACGATCATAAAAACGATCGCTTAGCGACAGTGGTGATAGGGGGTGAAAGGGTTACCTGGGGGGCGATCAGGGGGTTAAACCTTTATTAGATAATATATGGGGGTACCTGACGCTATAAAAACCTGCGGCGAACCTAAAAAAAATTACGGGCTACCGATCAGCATCACCGACGCTAAGACATCGATCAGAAAAATGATCGCATAGCGACGGCGGTGCTAGGGGGTGAAAGGGTTACCTGGGGGGTGATCAAGGGGGTTAAACCTTTATTAGGTAATATATGGGGGTACCCGACGCTATAAAAACCTGCGGCGAACCTAAAAAAAAAGTTACTGGCTACCGATCAGCATTGCCGACGCTAAGACATTGATCAGAAAAATTATCGCATAGCGACGGCGGTGCTAGGGGGTGAAAGGGTTATCTGGGGGTTAGGGGGCTACACTGGACCTAAGACTAAACTTTGGTGACACTTTTACAGTCACAAATGTCACTGATTGCAGTGATCACTAAATAAATGGTCACTGCAATCATTGACACTGTGACTGGGGGTGTCTGGGGGGGCCTGGGGGGGCGATTTATGTGCCTATGTGTCCTGGTGTCAGTGTGCTGTTTTGTGTACTAACCTGCATCTTCTCCTGTACGGCGCTCGGTATATGTGAGCGCCGCAGGAGAGATGACATCACTTCCTCCTTCCTGGCAGGCAGGGGAAGCTCTCTTTCGCCGGGAGCGATCGAGAGGGGGTGGCCGGAATCGAACGGCCGTCCCCTCATGCCGGATCGCTCCCGAAGGTAAAACGACCACCCACTGTAAAGAAGGGGGGTCCGATCGGACCCCCCAACTATACAAAGGCAATCACGTATATGTACGTGATTCTGCCTGTCGGTGCCATTCTGCTGACGTATATTTACAGTGGGCGGTCGTTAAGTGGTTAATATCGGATGAGCGGTCATTATCGGCTAACACAAGCTGTGTACCAACGATCAGATTATCGTACGATAGCTTTGAAAACTGTTTTTCTTACGATTTTCGGATCGTGCATATGGGCCAAGACTTTTAAGCAGGAGCATCCCAGACTACCTAAACCAAATCCTGGTACAGATGGTCATTAGTAAAACAAACAATAAGCAGAAGTTCGGTGGTGAGGGGCCCAAAGAAGAGAGTGAGCAATATGGTGCACATCAAGACAAATAACTATGTTAACATACAGTATCTAACAAGAGTGAGTACACCCCTCACATTTTTGTAAATATTTTATTATATCTTTTCATGTGACAACACTGAAGAAATTACACTTTGTTATAATGTAAAGTAGTGAGTGCGCAGCTTGTATAACAAGTACACCTTAAAGGAGAAGTATGGGATGGGTTAAATAAAAAACTAGTACATATCACATTAGTCACATATCAACTAATCTTTTTTCCTACCTCTTAGTTTTTACAGCATGTGCACATGAACTTTCCTTCTGCTGGCAAAAACGGTCCATTTTCAGTTTGAAAAGTTTCAGGGGGTGTGTACATCTTCACCAACACAACCCCTGCCTCTGTCCCCCCCTCCCCTAAGAGACGTGGCTGTGCCGATAGATAGAAACATATAGCGTAGATTCTCATACACAGCACGATCAGTGACTTCTCTCACTGAAGTGCTGAAATCTCTGCCGACTCTTCTGACCATTGAAACATGCTGCAGAGGAGGAAGGGGGAGGGAGGAGAGAGGAGTGAGACGGGAGGGGGGAGCAGCTATGCTCTGAAGTTTCAGTAACAAGCAGAGGGAGGAGAGCCGACAATCAAGCAAAATGACAGGAAAGGGGGTGGATCCAGACTTCATATCCAGGCCATTGTCAGGATGATGCTGTATGAAAGACTGTAGAACCTCCCACAGGTTTTTATCTCGATTTTAACAGAATGGGGCACTATTGAGAGGGCTGGGAGAGTTTATAGATATCAGCAGCTCACATAGACTAGATGTAAGCAAAAAAAAAAAAAAGGAAACCCATAATTCTCTTAAGTGAAAATGTCCAAATTGGGCCCAATTAGAAATGTTCCCTCCCCAGTGTCATGTGACTCGTTAGTGTTACAAGGTTTCAGGTGTGACTAGGGAGCAGGTGTGTTATATTTGGTATTATCGCTCTCACTGCCGGCACTGGAGAGCTACAGTTCATTGAGGGAACCATGAATACAAACATGTACTATGACATACTGAATCAGAGTATGAACCCCTCCCTTGGAGACTGGGCCGCAGGGCAGTATTCCAACATAACGACCCTAAACACACCTCCAAGGTGATCACTGCCTTGCTAAAGAAGCTGAGGGTAAAGGTGATGGACTGGCCAAGCATGTCTCCAGACCTGTGGGGCATCCTCAAAAACGGAAGGTAGAGGAGCACAAGGTCTCCAACATCCACCACCTCCGTGATGTTGCTATGGATGAGTGGAAGAGAACTCCAGTGGCAACCTTTGAAGCTCTGGTGAACTCCATGCCCAAGAAGGTTAAGGCAGTGTTGGAAAATAATGGTGGCCACACAAAATATTGACACGTTGGGCCCAATTTGGACATTTTCACGTAGACCCCTTTCACACTGACACGTTTTTCAGGCGGTTTAGCGCTAATAATAGCGCTGCTATACCGCCTGAAAAAATCGTGCCCTGCAGTCTTCAGTGTGAAAGCCCAAAGGCTTTCACACTGAAGCGGTGCGCTAGCAGGACCGCTCCAAAAGTCCTGCTAGCCGCATCTTTA
Organism: Rana muscosa; assembly: GCA_029206835.1. Lineage (NCBI taxonomy): Eukaryota > Metazoa > Chordata > Amphibia > Anura > Ranidae > Rana > Rana muscosa. The sequence continues at coordinate 28,176,008 of JARGYO010000162.1, read as the reverse complement.
CAGCGGTGAAGGAGCGGTGTGTTCACCGCTCCTTTACCGCTGCTGTCCATTGAAAGCAATGGGAGACCGCGGTAATACCGCCCGCAATGCGCCTCTGCAGAGGCGCATTGCGGGCGATATTAACCCCTTTTTCGGCCGCTAGCGGGGGTTAAATTCACCCCGCTAGCGGCCGCATACCACGGTAAAAACGAAGGTATAGCCGCGCTAAAAATAGCGCCGCTATACCCACAGCGCACCTCCCGCCCCAGTGTGAAAGGGGCCGTAGGGGTGTACTCCCTTTTTTTGCCAGTGGTTTAGACATTAATGGCTGTGTGTTGAGTTAGTTATTTTGAGGGGACAGCAAATTTACGTTGTTAGGCAAGCTGTACACTCACTAATTTACATAAAATATTTACAAAAAAAAAAAAAGCGCGATTCACGATTCGAATTGAGTTGTTTTTTTTTTTGGTGTACACCGCGACGGTCCTGAGGAGCTGCGGGCAGGAGTTTAGGTGAGGCCGCGGCTTCAGCCTAGTCCACAGCGTCCGGCCTCACGGACTAGGCCGATGCCACGGCCTCGCCTAAACTCTGCGCCGGTCACGAGGAGCTGCGGGCAGGTGTCAGCGCCGGTTTTGGTGAAAAAGAAAAACGATTTGCTGAAATTTTTAATCGATTTGACCTCTCAACTCGATTCAAGATTTAAATCGATTTTTTCCCCAGCCCTAGTGTTGTCACATGAAAAGATATACTAAAATAATTTACAAAAATGTGAGGGGGTGCACTCACTCTTGTGCAATACCGTACAACAGTGTCAACATTAAATTTTATTAAACAAAGGGCTAGTTTTAATAGAGTTCACTGGAAAGTTACACTAATTTCTAGGATTAAACACTTCTGTTATATAAAAGGAGGAAGTAGGGAAAAATTACACAATTACAGCTGAAAGCTCTGTAGTCTGGTGGTCTTAGATAAAACGCTAAATTGAATAACTCAGCTCAGAATTATCAGCACTGTGGTTTAACAGTTGATGCAAACTGCTGATACAGAACAAGAAATTATGCTCAGCTGCTATCATGTGTTTAACCAAGTAATAAACATTAAATAGGACTTACTAGATTAAAAAAAAAAAATAGGAATAAATAGCAAACACATAAGAATATATGGTTTACAGCTGGTCATTGTGTATTAAAATGGTAGTAAATCAGTTTTAATTTATACCTACAGGCAAGCCTATAAGGCTTACCTGTAGGTACATTAAATATCTCCTAAATGTGCATTGTTTAGAAGATATTAGTTTAGCAGCGCCAGTGATGTCACCGATGCATGCATACTCAATGGATAGCATGCCGTCCATAGAGAGCTGTGCCGCACCCACATGCATGTGGGAGTGATGCAATCGTGGCTCAGCCAGTCAAACAGCGGTTGCCTACGAACATGGAAGGAAGACCGGGTGAAGATGGAAGCCCTGTCAGCAATAGGCGATGCCTATTGGCTCATTATGACATTTGAAGGGAGAATTTTTATTTATTTTTGCGCTTTACTACCGTTTTAAGTGAAACATGGTGGTGGCACCATTATGTTGTGGGGATGCTTTTCTTCAGCAGGGACAGGGAAGATGGATGGAGCCAAATACAGGGCAATCTTAGAAGAAAACCTGTTAAGAGTCTGCAAAAGACTGGAGTGGAGGTTCCCCTTCCAACATGTCAACGACCCTAAACATACATACATCCAGAGCGACAATAGAATGGTTTAGCTGTGGCAGCCCATCCAAACGGGGGTCCCCCAATTCACGCGTCTGGCCCCCTAATCTACATGCGGGCGCCGGATGCATAAAATTCCAGTGGCGTTTTCTTTTCAAAGCACGTGATTAGAGCCAGAGGCTTGAAAAAAAGTTGGGCTCAGAACACTGAGCCCACCCAGTTGTGGGACAATAGCGAATTATTATTCACCATTGTCTTCCTGATTCTCCTCCCGGCCAATCAGGAAGCGGGTCCTGAGACTTGCCACCCGATAGGATCGCTTCTTTTCTTGGCCAATTGGCCGCCAAGAAGGAGTGGGGGGGGGGGGGGAGAGACGGGAAGAAGTATGGGCAAAAATGTCACTCTAGATGTGCAAAGCTGGTAGAGACATATGCAAAAAGACTTGCAGCTGTAATTGTAGCGAAAGGTGGTTCTACAAAAAGTATTGCTAAATACTTTATGTAGCTGCCGCTGACCCTTTAAATATGTATATCAAACAGTACATCAAAATTCCAACTCTGCCACGTAAATAGGTCTTATCATGTGCTAATGGATTTCCATCAAAGAACATGCTTAGCAAATCATAAATAGTAGAAATAAACAAATAAAGTTCAAATGAATTAATCCACCGTGCTGAACAAAAGGTGACTTCCAAAGCAATCGTGTCGCGATTCACCACCACCATCTAATCTACTTTTTGCCATCATAAATATCCCCAATTTAAAAAAAAAAAAAAGACTGTCTCAGTTTAGGCCGATATGTATGCATATCCGTATCTATATCCATATCCAGTGTGGGGCATACCGCCAATGTGATAGTGAAAGAAAAATAGGGGTGAGGGGGAAAAAAAAAAAAAAAAGGGGGGGGAGGAAAATTGACAGTTACTTACCGGTAACTGCTTTTCTAGGATATCTTCCAGGACGGCACACCTGAGAGATGACTGGTCCACCTGACAGTAAACACAAACACATGAGGTTAAAGGGCCCCTCCCTTCCCCTGCACCTCAGTGCTACCAAAGTAATAGGTTATCCGGGTGCCAGAGGGAAACTCTACCCGTAGTACTTACATCAAACCAGGGGTGGGAAGTAGGCCTGCCGTCCTGGAAGGTATCCTAGAAAAGCAGTTACCGGTAAGAAACTTAATTTTCTCTAGTCATCTTCCAGGACGGCACACCTGAGAGGATGGACAAGAAGTTCAAGTGCCCCAGTAGAAGTCTTATGTAGACGAAACGCGTAGGGCTTGGTACGCCACTCCCCATATTGCTTTGTTTTATTCTTATCTGTGATCACTTTTTATGTTAATTTTTGTGGTTTTATTCCAATAAAACCGTATACTACCCTTTTGACCTGCACCATTGGAGCCTTGTCTCTTTCTTTCCTGCATGGGATTCGGAGAGGCTTTACCTGGAGTTATTCTGCATCATTCAGTTACCCCCTTCGGGGGTCTTTGGTGGTCAAATTTCTCTTGTACCAATTGGAAACGGGGTGATACCCTAGGAGTCCAGGTTCGTTGTATCCATTGGGGATATCCATCCAAGGTTCGGATCCGAGGATTGTCGAGTCGTAACGGCCAAAATTCCAACAGCTTAGGAGTCGTCAGACAAGTCGACTGGTCCTGTGGCTGGATTTCCCATGCTTTCATGATCTGCTACCACGGTAGGCAGATCCACGGACTCTGGTAAGAGTGTTTAATCTGTTTCCTATAGTCGGAAGATGTTTTTTCCTTGATGACCTACAGCCTACATGTCCTTCTTTGTATTGTGCCCTCACGGGTCATCTTGACGGACACTGCACATGTTTTTTCTTTTTCCTTCACGATTATATATGTTGTTTTTTATGGATTTTATAGTGAACTCATACACATCCCTTTAGGTTGGTGTGTTATTCATTTATTTTTCACTATATTTTGAGAGACATTTATTTGTTTTTTCCTTAATTACCAGCACTACTTTTTTATTCCCAAGAAGTTCAAGGCCTACCTTAGGGTGGGACCACCGCTTGTAAGACCTTCCTTCCAAACGTCAGATCCTGAGGCGATAGCAGTTCCACTCTATAGCGCTTTAAGAAGGTGTCCTGCTTCGCCCATGTGGCTGCTCGGCAGATCTGTTCTATTGAGGCCCCTGCTTTTTCTGCCCAAGAGGCCGCCAAAGATCTTGTTGAATGAGCTTTAATGTTACCTGGTACTGGGGAACCTGACTGCTCATAAGCCATACCTATGGTCTGCCTAATCCACCTAGCCACTGTAGATTTAGAAGCCTGCCCTCCCTTCCTAGGGCCGCTAAATAAAACTAAAAGGTGAGTCGACTTCCTGAAGTCCTTCACTCTGTCCAAGTATGTCAGCAAACATCTCCTGACATCTAAAAACTGAAATTTTTCCTCTCCTTTGTTCTTTGGGTTTTCACAAAAAGGAAGGCAAAATGATCTCCTGAGACCTATGAAACTGATGAGACTTTGGGAAGAAAAAGTGGGTCTTGCTTCAGCACCACTATCTTTCAGTATCAACAGAAAAGGCTCTTTACTCGATAAGGCCTGCAGGTCACTTACTCTTCTGGCTGTTGTGATGGCCAGTAAAAAGGCGAACTTAAGCGTCAAAAATTTAATGGAGATCTCCTGAGCTGGTTTGAAAGGCGCTTTCGTCAACGCTTCCAAGACCAATGTTAGATTCCAAGGGGGGAATCTTTTAACCTTTATGGGGGTTAACCTCTCCCTAGCTACTAGGAACCTCCTAATCAGAGGCTCTAGTTTGAGCCTCTGGTCCAAAAATACAGATAGAGCAGCTATCTGTACCTTCAGGGTATTTGTGGCAATTCCTTTGTCCACCCCTGCCTGTAAAAATTCTAGTATTACTGGTACCGAAGGACTAAATACTTCTCTATCTTGACACCAGTGAGAAAAAGTATTCCAAATCTTTGAATATATCCTCCTAGTGACTGGTTTTCGACTACCTAGGAGAGTCTCAATCACTTTATCGGCGCATCCTTTGCCTCCAAGAATCTCCCTCTCAAGAGCCATGCCGTCAACCTGAAGAATCCTGGGTTGGGGTGAATGACTGGCCCTTGCAGAAGAAGATCCTGCCTGGTTGGGAGAGGAAAAGGAGGGGCCACCAACCATTTCTTCAGAGTAGCAAACCAAGTCCTCTTGGGCCACCAAGGAATCAGCTTGCACTCCGAGTTGGCCAGCCTTTGTAGAACCTGAGGAATCAAAGCTAGTGGAGGGAAAGCATATGCTAGGTGACAGTCCCAATTCTGAGCTAGAGCATCTATTCCCTCTGAACCTCCCTCTCTGGTGAGAGAGAAAAAACGCTTCACCTTTCTGTTCCCTCTGTGGGCGAAAAGGTCTATCTCCGGAACCCCGAACTCTTGACTTATCTGGAGGAACTCTCTGGTTTAGTTCCCATTCCCCTTGGTGAATGGGCTGTCGGCTCAGGAAATCCGCTACCACATTGGTGGTCCCTCTTATGTGGACCGCCGATATGGATTGAAGGACCCCTTCTGCCCAACTTAGAATCTCCAGGGATAGACTTAGTAGCCTTCTGGATCTTGTACCCCCCTGTCGGTTTAGATAGGAAACTGCTGTCACATTGTCCGAAAGGACTTGGACATCTAGTCCCTGAACTCTGCTTTCGAAGGCCTTCAGAGCCTGAGCCACCGCAAGAAGCTCCCTGTAATTGGAGGAGGCTCTTGCTTGGATCGGGTTCCAGGATCCCTGTGCTTGGAGGTCCCCCAAGTGAGCACCCCACCCCCAGGCGCTCGCATCTGTGGTAATTTTTATAGGGTTCCACTGGGTCCAGAGACGACCCAACGTGAGTCTGTCCTGACCCAGCCACCAATATAGGGAGGCCCTTACCCTTGCTGGAATGGCTACCTTCCCATCCAGAGACTCTGTCTTCTTGTCCCAGGAGGATAGAAGGAAAAACTGCAACTCCCTGGAATGGAGCCGAGCCCAGGGAACCGCCGGAATACAGGCAGTCATTAGGCCAAGGACCCTCATGACCTGTCTGCGAGAGCAGTCCCTGGCTTCCAATAGAGAGGAAACTGCTGATATTACCTTTAACCTTTTTTCCTCTGGGAGAAAAAGCTTCTGAGCCCCTGCGTCCACGGAGTATCCCAGGAAAGTTTTTATCTGGGATGGCACTAGGGATGATTTTTCCCTGTTTACTATCCAACCCAGGTTCTCCACCCTCTTTACGTCTGCTGTCACCTGCTCTAAAGACTGTCCATAGATCAGGAGGTCGTCTAAATAGGGTATCAGAGATACCCCCTGTAAATGCAGGTAAGCTACAACCTCTGCCAATATCTTTGTGAACACTCTTGGGCTTGCAGCTAAGCCAAAGTGAAGTGCTCGGTATTGCCAGTGTTGTATACCCTTGCTTGTCAGGACTGCGAACCTCAGCAGGGATTGGTGTTCTGGGGCAATAGGCACGTGGAGATACGCGTCCCTCAGATCCACTGTGGCCATAAAGACATCCTTCAATAGAGGTTTTCTCACAGTATAAATGCTTTCCATCCGAAAGCTCTTGTGTATCAGAAACCTGTTCAGCTTCCTGAGATTTAATATCAGGCGAAATTTTCCTGACGGTTTTTTTCTGGACCACAAACACGTGGTAGAGCTCTTCGGGTGGAACGGGAACGATAACCTCCTGGTCCGCCAATCCCTGCAAATTGTCCATCAACCCTGCTACTCTCAAAGGTTCTTTGGGGAGATGGGTCAGAGTAAAATTTTGAGGGGGAGGAGAGGAAAGTTCCAGACGATATCCCTCTGTCAGGATATAGGGGGTTACGGAGATCCTTCTCCATTGAGGGACAAATCGAGAAAGTCTCCCCCCTACCCTGACGTCACTTTGGCTGCTTGCTGGCGTCCTTGAGTCCAGAGAAGAGCAGGCCACCCTTCTGTCCGCTCTTTCCCTTCCCCCATCTTCTATTGGTGTCCTCATTGGCCCTGATTAGGAGGGGAACGAAAAAACTTTTTGCCTTTTTCTCTCTTGGCCTTAACCGGGAACTTTTTCCCCTTCTCTGCAGAGCGCGATAGGACCCGATCCAGACCAGGGCCAAAAAGCTGGGAACCTTCAAAAGGTAACCCGCAGAGCCGTGATCTGGACATAGGGTCCCCCTGCCATGATTTAACCCAGACCGCCCTTCTTGCAGAGTTCAGGAGGGCCGCTGACTTGGCTGAGGTCCTGACAACCTCCACTGTCGCATCAGCCAAATATGCTACTGCTATGTTAATTTCTAGAGAGTCTATAACCTCTTCGGAATTGTCCCCTCTAGAAACATGGCCAGAGAGCCTACCTAGCCAGGCATTCACATTCCTGGCTACGCAGACAGATGCTAGTGCAGGAGCCATGGCTGCCGCATTGGCATCCCATGCTCTGCGCAGAAGCGTTTCAGCCTTCCTATCCATTTGGTCCTTAATGCTACCCGAGTCCTCAAAGGACAAATCGGATTTCTTAGAGACCTGAGAAAGGGCTGCATCTAATTTGGGGGTCTTGAAAAACTTCTCTTCTTCCTCCCCAAAAGGGAACCTTCTCTTCAAGGTTTTTAGCTTAAGGACCTTCCTTTCCGGGTCCTTCCATTCCCTCAGAATTACCTCCTTAAGGGTCTGGTGTACTGGGAATACTCTGGACTGGGGTTTTCCCAAGCCTTTATACAACTTATCCCGGGCTGTTGTCTGCACTGGAGGTTCTGGGATATCTTCAGAGGCATAAATTGTCCCATGTCCTCCACGGGAAAGAGATGCCCAAGTCTAGGACTGTCACTGTCCTGGCTTTCAGGGTCTGAACCTTCCCCCTCCTTTAATGACTCCTCTGGGTCCTCAAACTCATCTACTCCTGAAGCAATAGAAGGAGGGAGGCCCCTGCGGGGTTCTCTGACCTCTGTCAGATGTGTCCCCCTGAGATGAAGTACCTTCTCTAGAGGACAGAACCTCTCTGCCACTAGTGCTATGCTCTTCCTTAGATGCAATAACGGTCTTAAGGGATTGTAACGTAGTCAGCATCTCTGCCTGTACTGAAAGGAAGTCCCTCAACACCTGTGAGGTTTCCTTAACCAACAATTTATGTATGCACCTGTAACAAAAAGGCTTTGTGTGATCAAGTGGGAGCTTTTCATTGCAATTCCCACACCTTTTTGTTCTAGGGGGGAGGGGTACTTTTGCTTTTAACCTTGTGGGCCCCTTGAGCAGATCCACTGGGTTCTGAGGAGACAAAAAGACAAGACAGCACTAGTATTTTAGCAAGCTGTACTCTCCTGCCCCCCCTCAAGGGGTGTGTGGGTAAGACCTCCCTTAACCCACCCCTTGTGAAAAATAGAGGAAAGACTCACCACTCGTGGTCCCCTCCTGGGATACAGACACCGCTGTGTCCTCTCCTTCCATTCCTGGCCTCAGCTGGTTCCTTCTTCCTAGGAGCTCTGCTGTGAGACTCCAGGCGGTGAGAGGGGCCTGTGGGACCTCCGCCTGGCTCCACTGGATTTTTATGGCTAGGACGCCGATCGGCGCCATTTTGCTGGAGTCCCGCCGCCAGAAGTTGTCCCATTTTGGCCTCTAGTGTCCGGATCCGCCATTTTGGCGTGGACCGGAAACCGGAAGTGATGTCGCCCAGAACCGGCGCCATCTTGCTCCACCCGACGAATGCTCACTCCTGCCTAGGAGTGTTTCCAGCATTCCCTATGGAGCTGCACTGTCAGGAAAATGACAGCCTTCCTCCTCCAGCGGCCTGGACTCCTGCAGACCCTCCGGTTCCTTCATCCCCCAAGTACCCTGGACTGGGTGGAAGGTAGGTGGGGAGGCATGTACCCACAAGAGATCCCGGGCACAGGGGCGTTTCCCGGAGGCTCTTTTACCGGGGAATACCACCGGTCATTGGGAACCCCCCCTGAGAAGGGACTGATCCCTGGCTGAACCCGCAACCCTCCCCGGCCTTGGCGTCCAGCTCTCAGGGGGGGAGACCATCCGCTACCGACTTCAGGTCTGACAAAAACAACAAACGTTTCGCTGCCGGGAAACACAATCAAGAACTGAGGTGCAGGGGAAGGGAGGGGCCTTTTAACCTCATGTGTTGATTGTGTTTCCTGTCAGGTGGACCAGTCATCTCTCAGGTGTGCCGTCCTGGAAGATGACTAGAGAAATAATGTTTGAGAGCCACCAGAGAGCCTCATACAGAAAAAGGAGGAAAGTGCAAAGGTCCTGGAATCACGACAGACCAATCCTGTCCAGAGATTCAGGAACCACCAAAGGTGACCGAAGAAAAAAAAAAACAAGTGGAAAGAAAAGAGAGAATCCAGTGGGAAGTGAAAAGTGGGGTACCTGACCAGCCTGACGGTGATGCCGAGGCTGGCATGTGTTCCAAGGAGTGTGCAAAGTGAAATTAAAAAGACAAGACCTCCCACAAGACTGCAGCGCTTATCAGCCCCGGCCGCCATGCATGATGCCCCCAACGTCACGCTGGGCTGTATGCCCCGCACTAGTCACATCTTTACTACACTATTTTTATCTATTCAGATTTTGGATTTGCTGGTCGGCATCACCATGTCCCCTCCCTTGGACATCTTTCTCTTTTCCTCTCCTCCCCTCGAGTGTGGGGTTGTCTGCCTTGGCTGTCTGCGGATGCACATCTCCCGGCGGGGACATTCTGCCGCCTTCCCTAAAGAACTTCCAGCTCTCAGCATCTCATGACCCATTACAGGGCTGTCATGCAAGCAATTGTCTGGGGTGGTTGGCTTTTTTCATCCCCCCCCCTTATCCTCCTTTTAAGAATTTGGAACTTTTTATTTTTAGATATGCATTCTGCATTTGCTTCTGAAGAATTGGAACCATATACACGAAACACGTCAAGCTTTTTAATGCAGTTTTTTTATGCGTCTACATTTCATCTTATTTAGGAAGTTTACTTATGTGCAATATTGGAATTGTAATGGTTATAATTCATATCAGCTTGTGATATTTGCCATGTACCACGTCTTCTGTTAATTATGAATAAACGTATATTATACTATTATTTTGGTACAATTATCTACTGTACAAAACACATCTCACGCAAAGTCCCAACCCTCTTCCTTTCATCATTAATGCGACTCGCGGCCGCTTTCCAGCTCCGACGGATGGCTTTTGCAGGAGGAGCTGTGATCTCATCTGATGTCAGCCAGGGAGATCACGCGGCCGCTCGGCTCCACCTGCAGAAGCCGTGTCTCAGCTCCGAGTCACACGACCGGCCTGAAGTCAGCTGAAAAATGGGTATTTACAGCGCTCGATTATAAAAATGCTTAACACAGTGTGGTATGCCAGCCTCTAATAGAGGGGCTGGCAGTGACAATTATAGGGTTTTGTTTCTCAATAATAGCGGCGGGGCTGAGCGGACACAGAGGGGGGCGACAGGCAGCCTATCACAGAGGGAGGCACTTTGACCACAGTGATCAGGGCGGAGCAGCCCTGGTTTTTGTGATCTGTTTTGAGAGGCCATACAGGAAGTGGCATATTCAGGATTTTTGTTTTACAGTTTAGAGGGGGGGCAGATTATACAGCACAAGCGCTGTGCTGTTTAATCTGCTTTAAGGGACCAGAATATGGATTTTTTTTTTTTCCCTTATAGACCCCACATGTCTCCATGGACCAGGACCTGTCACGCAATATTCCTATTACAAGGGATGTTTACATTCCTTGTAATAGGAATAAAAGTGATCAAAAAAATGTTTTGATGAAAAAGTGTAAAAAAGTGTAAAAAAAAAAAAAAAAAAAAAAAAAGGAAAATAAGCTCCCCCATCCCTGCGCACAAAAGCAAACGCATACTTAAGTTGTGCCCACATATGTAAACAGCGTTCAAATCACGTGAGGCATCGTCACGTGCTTTAGAGCAACAATTCTAGCCCAAGATCTCTTCCGTAACTCTAAGCTGGTAACCTGTAAAAAAATAAATAAACGTCGCCTATGGAGATTTGTTTTAAGTACCAAAGTTTGGCGCCATTCCACGAGTGTGCGCAATTTTAAAGCGCGACATGCTATGTATCTATTTACTTGGCGGAACATCAACTGTCACATTATACAAAAAAGGCTGGGCTAACTTTACTGTTTTTTGTTTTTTAAATTCACGAAACGTTTCCCCACCCCCCCAAAAAAAACGTGTTTGAAAAATCTCTGCGCAAATAACGTGTGAGGTAAAACATTGCAACGATAATCTTTTTATTCCCTAGTCTCTGCAAAAACAAAAACACATATATAATGTTTGTGGGTTCTGAGTACCGTATTTATCGGCGTATAACACGCACTTTTTTCCCCTTAAAATCAGGGGAAAATCGTGGGTGCGTGTTATACGCCGATACCCACTGATCCCGGCGATCTCCGCTGACTGAGCGGAGCGCAGCGATCGCCGCCGAGATACACATAGCCAAGTGTACTCGGCTATACTCGGCTTTTCTCGGCTCTGCTCACAGTCACGCCCAGTCCCGCCATTGGACCTGTGATATGTCCATCATAGGGCGGGACTCGGCGTGACTGTGAGCGAAGCCGAGAAAAGCCGAGTATAGCCGAGTACACTCGGCTATGTGTATCTCGGCTCCACCCAGTCCCTGCGTTCTCGGCGGCGTTCGCCCCGCTCCGCCCAGTCTCTGCGGCGATCTCGGCGGCGCCAATTTTGAAAACTGGGGCAAGGCTGCACTGGACAAAGGCTGCACTTGGCAAAGGCTGCACTGGACACTGGGCAAAGGCTGCACTGGACACTGGGCAAAGGCTGCACTGGACACTGGGCAAAGGCTGCACTGGACACTGGGCAAAGGCTGCACTGGACAAAGCTACACTGGGCAAAGGCTGCACTGGGCACAGCTACACTGGGCAAAGGCTGCACTGGACACTGGGTAAAGCTGCACTGGACACTGGGCAAAGCTACACTGGGCAAAGGCTGCACTGGGCAAAGGCTGCACTGGGCAAAGGCTGCACTGGACACTTGGTAAAGCTGCACTGGGCAAAGGCTGCACTGGACACTTGGTAAAGCTGCACTGGGCAAAGGCTGCACTGGACACTGCTGGCAAAGGCTGCACTGGACACTGCTGGCAAAGGCTGCACTGGACACTGCTGGCAAAGGCTGCACTGGACACTGCTGGCAAAGGCTGCACTGGACACTGCTGGCAAAGGCTGCACTGGACACTGCTGGCAAAGGCTGCACTGGACACTGCTGGCAAAGGCTGCACTGGACACTGCTGGCAAAGGCTGCACTGGACACTGCTGGCAAAGGCTGCACTGGACACTGCTGGCAAAGGCTGCACTGGACACTGCTGGCAAAGGCTGCACTGGACAGGCTGCATTTAAATGTAAGTTTTTTTTTCTCCTTAAACTTCCCTCCTAAAAGTTTTTTTCCCTAAAATTCCCTCCTAAACTTGGGGTGCGTGTTATACGCCAATACGGTAATTTTCTAGCAAAAAAAAAAAAAAAAAATTATGATTTTTACATGTAGGAGAAGAGAGTGGCAGAATAGGCCCGGTATGGAAGTGGTTAACAGTTTTCTGACCGGCTCATGCAGATTTACTGCGGCACAATGGCTCTCCTGGGCGAAATCCCGTACATATACGGGTTTCCCTTTAGGAGTCGCCAGAGGGCGCGCGTGCGCGAGAGCCAGCATGGGAATTTGTGTGTGTAAACACTAAGGCTGCAACTAACGATTATTTTCATAATCGATTAGTTGGCCGATTATTGTTTCGATTAATCGACTAATCGGTTAATAACCGTAAAAAAAAAAAAAGTTAATTTTTTGCATTTTTTGGGCAGATTACAAAACACAAATTGCCGCAAAAACACATTACATTACATGCTTTTCTGCAGCTTCTCCATTGAAGTATATTAAACCAAAAATTTAAAATAGCACCGTTTTGCGTTAAAAAAAAGCCCTTGCCCTTTCCGTAGCAGCAGCTGTACAAAAAGAGCAAATAATCGCTACCGTAATAGGTTCCTTTTTTACTGTGGGACAGTGAAAGTAATATTTACAGTAGCAATTTGTTCTTTTTGTACTATAAAGGGTTAATTTTAGTTTATTTTTAACCTCATTAGGTTACTGGCCGATTGATCGATTATGAAAATTGTAATCGATTAATTTCATAATCGATTAGTTGTCAATCGATTAGTTGTTTCGGCCCTAGTAAACACAAATCCCTGTCAGAGGAGATGACAGATCAAGTGTTCCTAGTAACAACGATCTGTCTCTTCCCGTAGTCAGTCCTATCCCCATACAGTTAAAACACAAATTTAACCCCTCGATTGCCCCCTAGTATTAACCTCTTGCCTGCCAGTGACATTTACACAGTAATCAGTGCACTGATCACTGTATAAAATGTCAATGGTCCCAAAAATGATCTGTCCGTCGCAGTACCGAAAGGAAAAAAAAATAAAAAATTACTAGTAAAAAAAAAAAAATATCTTTCCCATAGTTTGTAGACGCTATAACTTCTGCGCAAACCATGCTTATCGCGGTGTGATTTGGTTCTCTCTGGCGCGCTCTATTTTTTTTCCCAAAATTGTCGCTCTTTATAGCGCAAAAAAACAATACGCAGAGGTGATCAAATACCACCAAAAGAAAGCTCTATTTGTGGGGGGGACGCAAACTTTGTTTGGGTACGGTACAGCGTTGCACGACCGCGCAATTGTCAGTTAAAAGCGACGCAGTGCCAAATTGTAAAAAGTGCTCTGGTCAGGAAGGGGGTAAAATCTTCCAGGGCTGAAGTGGTTAAAGACCAACCTGACACTTGTTGCCTACAAAGTTAAAGTGGTTGTAAACCCACTTTTCGTTTTTTTTTTTTTCCCCCCATCTGCAAGAGAAAGGCATAATGAGCTAGTATGACTAGCATATTAGCTCATTATGTACCACTTACCTTAGATCGGGGCCCCCGAAGCAGTCCGCGTCCCTCCATCTAGACGCATCCATCGCTGCGGCGATAGCCGGAATGTTAGTTCCGGGTATCGCCGCACCAGCTAATCACAGCGCCGCTCCGGCGCTGTGATTGGCCGGAGCGGCGAAGACGTGACTCTGCGCATGCCCCGAATTCAGCTACGTCGACGAATACTGCGACCTAGCCGAATTTGTGAATGGGATTAACCCCATGCGCATGATGTCACCGTCATCGCATTTAAATGCAAATATCTCCTTAACCGTGTAGGTTAAGGAGATATTTCATGCACCTACAGGTAAGCCTTAATCTAGGCTTACCTGTAGGTGTTTGTTTAGAAAGTGGGTTTACAACCACTTTAAAATCTACTAGAAAATTACTTAGAACCCTCAAACCCTGTACGACGTGAAAAATGATGTTACACTGCAAGAATCCTAACAAAAAAAAAATAGGGATTCTCATTTGAGCCAGAATCGTGCAGCTCTAATGTAGATGTGTACATAACTATAAGTATACGCAGCATATTTTCTGTCCATGTGAAAAGTGGTTAATTGGTGGGGGGCAGTAAACCCACCTCTCGACCACCTGTCCCCCCCCCCCCCCCCAAGAAAACCAAAAGTAATGGTTAGTGTCATCCATTAGAAAGGAGTCGGCTTTCTACAAACATTATTGCAGCACTTCCTTTTTGTCATGCCCACACATACCGAGTAGATGCCAGGATTTTCGGCGTCCATATCGCAGGCTGCCACCATGTCGATCCGACTCATAGCCGATCAGAGGGGTACAGAGGCCATCGGCTACCTGGCCCACCAGAAGGAGGACCCCCGCGTTTGAGGAGCTGAAGCCCAGCACTGAGTGGAAGAACACCAAGAAATAGGTGAACCACATAGAGGCACATAAGTCATTGAGGAAATGCCCAGTCGCATAACTGAACCTCTGGAGGAGAGGGAGAGGAGCCTGGACTTCCATGCTGATCCGAAGGAACGCTCACCACTTGCTCTGCATACAATGCGGTGCCCTGAGGGGTACACTGTACTCACTAAGGTGACGCCACACAAGACCCGCTCATGTCTCTTCTATGGTAGCGGATGGACTGAATGAGTAATGGGACATCTCATTGAATTCCGCCCGGTGTCACGTGAAGACATTTGAAGTTCCTCATCCCATACTACGCATGTTTCCACTTCCCTCAGGCACATGCCCCCAAACTGTGTTGTGTATTAACTCAGCCACAGACACGTCACACTACATAGCACCGCCCATTTCTATCGTCCCAGACATTACTAGTAGCTCGGGATTTATTAAACCCGTCAACCTAGTGGCGGTTCTCAGGTACTTAGGTGGAAGCCAATCATTACTAAACGTAGATTCGGGTCTGTATGCGATACAGCGACTCAGCATTATCCTCCGTACAGTTACCTAGCCTACGCATGTGGGAGGTTGTAAACAGACACAACGTCATTGCCCCGCCCATACCCCCAGATGTATGCGCTAGTGGGAACAGGATTGCTGACTTCTCTTGAATCTCTTCAGGTCAGCTGTGCACAATGGTGGAAGGAGGCTCATAGATTAAAGCAGTGGTCTCCAAACTGTGGCCCGGGATCCAGATGCCCTTTGCTTGTGTAGCGGCCTCGAACCCGTCCCCTTGTGAATAAAGCGGCTTGCTTGTCTAGGGGTATGCGGGAGGAGGGTGAGGGTACACTACGGCAGATGAAACGGCTGTGGTAATTACCAAGGCAGTAAAACTGATTAAATCACCTGTGCAAAATAATGGAAAGCCTGAAAACATTACCTGTTGGGGCGCCTTGAGGACTGGAGTTAAGAAACACTGCTCTAAGGTGTAGAGGTGAAGGCCAACACTATTTTACCTCCAAGTCCTGTGTTCTGGATGGAGCCTCTGACCCTCCTGCAAAGGGCAAGTTTGACTGTCAGTAATAGAGCCCCACACCATAAAAAGTCCAACATTCCTTTATTCTTCTTCACATATGAACAGTATCAGTTGAACTTTAAACGAACAAACAGGGTGTGGATACGAGTAGGCCCAGGCACAATTAACTCTCCTATTCCTTCTTTGGCGAATAGGCCTGGCGCACAGTCGCTCCCACCGACTGAGTTTGGTCGCTGCCACCGACCGGGTGAACTGTTGAGGCCCCTGCCACAGGCCTAATAGCAGGTCTCTGCCACCGACCTGAATTGACTAGATGTACCGCTGCCACCGGTCATAGAACATGAATTACCTTCCTTTATGAATAGGCCCTTGTTGGAGAAAGATATCCATCCGAGCGGTCTCCGGAGGTCCACCCGACACTGGCAATATGCTGCACCAGCTTCACGAGGGGGTCACCTCTCTGGTCCTTTACGCCCTGGATTCAGGTGCCCAACACCAGGGGAACCTTAGGACAATCCCTCCCTTGCGGGACCCAGCGGAAGGTACTGGACCCCAGGTCTGCGGATGAGTACCTCACCCCAGACTGAAGGTGTCTGGGATGGAACACGAACTCCACGTGTACAGGCCGAGGGCGCCTGAACACCAACCACGGACAGCAGCCCTCAGGCTGAAGGTGCCTGAGACTCGGACCTCGTGGTGAAGATGTCCGCCCCCTTTATACCCTCCCCCAGCAAGCACAACGGGTTCCCCGCCCCGCAGTACAACTGCCGCGAGAGGTCACAAAGGGTACGGCACTGCAGTAGTGGTTCAACCCCGGCTCAAAGTGACAGCGCCACCTGCTGAGCCGAACTAAACACCACTGATGTCCTCACCCGAACAGAATACAGCCCTATTCTTCCAATTAGTGCATCTGGGTCATGCTACCACCCAGATGCTCCCCCTAAATAGTACATGCCCGCTACACTTGCTTTTATCTGACCATTGGGACACTATTTCATCAACTGATACTAACATTGGGGCATAATTTCTCCCACTGACATCAACGATGGAGCACAATTTTTCCCAATGACACCAAAGATGAGGGCAATTTCTCACAATGACCCCAACAATGGGGCATAGTTTCTCTCAATGACACCAACAATGGTGCCCAATGACCAGGGCCGTCTTTAAGGCAGGGCAAAAGGGGCAGCTGCCCTGGGCCCTGTCATTGTTGTGGGGCCCAAAGCAGCTGCCTCATACTTGCCAACTATGTCAGTTTAAATTCCCTTGTCCATTGAAGGTTTAGTCCTTTGCTGTGTCCTGATATCTCAGTGTGAAGTGCTGCTACTAATGCTCCCCAGCTCTGCCCTATTGTTGTGTACAGATGACTCACCTGCAGACCCTGTGTTTACATGTAAATAACGTCATTCATATGTAAATAACTGGAGCATTCATATGTAAATAGCGGCGGCATTCATATGTAAATAGCTGAGGCCGTCGGTATACATATGTATATAAAGGCGGCATTCATATGTATATCATGCCCCTCTGCAGTGAAGAGATGATGTGCTGTAACCTCTAGCAACCAATCAGTGAGCAGTATTACTGTACAGTAATCTCTAGCAACCAATCAACAAGAAGAAATCATGTGCTGTAACCTCTAGCAAATAATCAGTGAGCCGTAATGTGTGCTGTAACCTCTAGCAACCAGTCAGTAAGTGGTAATGATATGCTGTAAGCTCTGGCAACCAATGGCAATCACTGCCTGATCTGATACAGTAAACTGATTTTAAGTCTAGCTGATATTTATTGTATGTCTCAGAGCAGGTGGAAAGCAAAATTGCATGGGAGGGCCCCAAGAATTTTTTTGCCCAGGGTCCAATCAACATTAAAGACGGCCTTGCCAATGACATCGGTGATGGGGTACAATTCTTCTCAATTATACCAACGATGGGGCACGATTTCTCTCAATGACACCAGCAATGGGGCCCAATGACACCATTGATGAGGCACACATTTCTCCCATTGAAACAAACAATGGGGCATTATTTCACTTTCACCTTTTCACTGACCACTGTCTGGCCCTCGTAAAGTCTGAAGGACAGTAAATGGGCCCTTTGTTTAGAAAGTTTGGAGATCCCTGGATTAAAAGGATTGGTGCTACACTTTGGTAGGGGGTGGGCACAACACTGTGGAAAGGGGTGCATAGATAAAAGGGTGGGTACAACATGGTGGAGGGGGTGCATAGGTGAAACTTGTGGGCGCAACACCGTGGAAAGGAGTGCATAGATAAAAGAGTGGGTACAACATGGTGGAGGGGGTGCATACGTGAAATTGTGGGTGCAACACAGTGGCAAGGGGTGCATAGATTAAAGGGTGGGTGGATCACTGTAGAAGGGGGTGCATGGATCAAATGAGGGTGCAACATGGAATAGGGTGGGTGCAACACAGTGGAGGTGGTACATAGATGAAAGGATGAGTGGAAGGAGGTTCATAGATGAAAGTATGGGTGCAACACAGTGGGAGGGGTGCATGGAACAAAGGATGGGAGCAGCACAGTGGAACGGGGTGCATGGATAAAAAGGTGGTTGCAACATGGAAGAGGGTGGGTGCAACACAGTGGAGGGGGTGCATAGATGAAAGGGTGGATGCAATAGGGTGGGTGCCAGTGGCGGCTGGTGCTCAATATTTTGGGGGGGTGGCAAATTAACACCACCCATCCCCCCTGCGGCAGACGGGCGATCACCCCCCACCCTGTGGTAGATGGACTTGATTGTGCCAATCAGATGCCTTAACTTAGGAGGCAGGGGGAAGTAAGAGCCGGGGCTGCTCTGACCGCTTCTCCCGGGCCGGACTTCAAATACATTGTCTGCAGCACACAGAGAGACATTCTCCTCCCAGAAGTCAATGCAAGTCGAATCAAAGTCAGACTAAATGTAGTGCAGGAATCTTTTTCTAAGTCAGAGTGACTCAAGTCGCACCGATTAGAATGGTTCCATTGCTCTAAATGGGGTCCAACTTCTGATGCGACAAGTGCTCCAAGGTCTGAGCGCTTGTCTCATCAGTGTGGCTATTTTCAGCACCACTTTACCGTCATTTTCGCTGCGCTTTTCGGCCACTAGCGGGGTGCTTTTTAACCCCCACTAGCGACCAATGAAGGGGTTAATAACGCCGGTGTAGCACTTTGCAGGCGCTTCGGTGGCGCTGCCCATTGACTTCAATGGGCAGGGGCGCTTTAGGATAGGGTGACCAGACATCCCCGGTTTCAGGGGACAGTCCCCGGATTGAGGACACTGTCCCCAGACCAAGTCTGTCCCCAGTTTTGTCCCCGGATTGGATTTCAACAGGGGCTGGGGCAATTTCAAAGACAGCCAGTGCAGAATGGGGGGTGTATTTTTTTCCATTATCTGTGCCCCTTTCTGATGATCATGTTCTGGTTGGAGCGGAGGGAATATTTCTTCAGTTTCGGGTGCATGCTCATTCAGCTCTGCTCACATGTTCTTCTGCCTTGGCTTAAGTCCGAGGCCAAGCCGCCTGCCTGCTTATCTTCTTGCTGTCCCTGGCGGAGTGATCTTCCTCCACTCCCCACCCAGTAGTAGCCGGGGCCCAGAGAGTAAGACTTGACAAGCTGTGAGGCGGGCGGCGACGGGCAGAGAGTCGCCGATTGCCACCATTACTAGTAAAAAAATAAAAAATGTCCCCGGATTTCATTAAAAAAATCTGGTATCCTTACTTTAGGAGCAGTGTATACACCGCTCATGAAGCGCCCCAAAGATGCTGCTTGCAGGACTTTTTTAAAACGTCCTGCAAGCACACCGCTCCAGTGTGGAAGCACTTCGACTTTCACACTGGAGTGACAGAAGAGGCGCTATTTTTAGCGCTAAAATGCCTGTAAAACGCCTCAGTGTGAAAGTAGCCTTACCTCATCTACATTCTCAATGTATTTAAGCCTCAGGATCTTTAACATTTCTCTAAACACATCTGGAACCAATGCTTTATGGAAGATTTCTGTGTACAGGGATGGTTTAACATGCTTCAAGAGGAGCTCCTTCAGAAAAAATAGACGTCCTCCCGTGCTCGAGCGGCCTGCACGCCCCCTGCAGGGCGCGCGCGGCTCGCTCTGTGATCAGCGAGTCTATGAGACTCCCTGGATCACAGATTGGAGTAAGGGGTCGGTCCCGACCCCTTACCACATGATCAGCTGTCAGCCAATGACAGCTGATCATGTGATGTAAACAGAGCCGGGAATCGGCTATTTTTTCTCCTCACGCTGATAGCGTGAGGAGGGAAAAAAAAGCAGATCATCGGCAGAAGACAGCAGGACATCGGTCCCGATAGTCAGAGCTGCAGACAGCTCAACTCTGGCAATGTGTGCCACCTACCAGTGCCCACCAGCACCACCTATCAGTGCCCACAGTCAGGGCTGGACAAATTTGGCCCTGGACTTCATCCAGACCGGCCCACTTTATTTTGGAAACACGCACAAAAACAGTATATAAACTATACGCAATTGCGCAAAAAAAACATTACATTTCTACTAAGGCCTCGTTCACATGGGATGTACTAAAGTGTGAAGGCCATGTTACAACCATGGGGATGTACAGGTGTTCTGTGCATCCCTGTGCAGGCAGTCCCAAACTGATGTCAAATTGAGAGTGTTGGCTGTGTCCATTCAGCAGCTGCATCCCAATTGACATGAATGGAACTGCCTGCATGGGGATGCACAGAACACCTGTACATCCCCGTGCAGGTAAAAGAGATTTGTGAGACAGAGAAAGGGCCTGAGGACATTCCCTTTCTGTTTAGCCTTAGCTGCACTGCAGATAAATGAATAGATGCTCTGTACAGAGACTCCTATTCATTCACAAACTGAAGCATGGTAAACATAGCTATGCCTCAGTGATAAATGGACACATGAGTGATCAGTACTGATCGCATGGCTTTTTTGTCTGATCAGACTATGTACATGAGAGGGGTGCATAGTGTATGATGGGGGGTATAATGTACATGAGAGGGGTGCTGAATGTATGGTGGGGGGTAGTATGTACATGAGTGAGGTGTGGAGTGTATGGTGGGGGGTAATATGTCATGAGAGGGGTGTGGAGTGTATGGTGGTGGGTAGTATGTATATTAGAGAGGTGTGGAGTGTATGGTGGGGGTAGTATGTATATGAGAGGGGTGCGGAGTGTATGGTGGGGGTAGTATGTACATGAGAGAGGTGTGGAGTGTATGGTGGTGGGTAGTATGTGTAGCAATACCCCCAGACTAAGAGGGCTGCTGGTATAGATTTGGGCCTGTACACACTGCTGTCAACCCCCAGTTAACTGGCTCTAACCTCCCTTGGCACAGATAGTAGTAGAGATGGGATTATGAAACCCGTTAGCTATGGGGATCACAATGCTGCAATAAACATATAACCACACAATGAATTGGCTTAACCACAAGTACTTTTTTTACTGAATATATATATCATGTTAAACAGCAATACATGTGCATATGCAGAGCCCTGCAATTGTTAACTATTCAGCATATAGCAAGCACTATGTTCCAATAGAAATTACACACGCTAAATGTCACTTAACTATACTCGCAAGCTTCCCCCTCGTGGGCAAGATGGCGCCCAAACAATGTCTAAAGTTCTACAGTCAGGCCTGACTATTGCAGATATGGTGCTTCCGTTGGGAAGGATCTTCGCTAGCAATGGTGGTGCACTTTGTAGGTTATTTGTAATCCACAGGCAACAAACAGTTAACTTCTTGGCATGTACTAAAGAGTTCAGCTAACGCTGCACAGCACACTGTCCCTCTGGGGTGCAATATAACACTCTGGTAACGGTGGTCCCTGAACTAAGGACACTGGGCCTAAGATTAGTCAGTTAATCTCTGAGCAGGTTCTCTCTCACCCGACCGGACCAGTCCGGACAACCGACTTGCGTAGCTGGGGCTCCAGCACACCGTCTCACGACACCCGTTGTCTCTGATCCTCCCGACAGTCCTTGAGGGGATGATGGACGAAACGACACCTGGGATCTCCCGTGAAGGTCGGAGGGCTCTCTGGATCTCAAGGCCCAAACTCCTAGGCCCAGTCCACCGGCAGACTCGGCGTTGGTTCCACTTGCTAGGGGGCGGTGTCCAAAAGAGACCCGCGTGTAGCTCCGCTTCTCCTTATATAGCCCATCCCCAGCAGACCTTTCGCCGGGCAATGCACTCTGGGTGTCCCGCTGTACACTGGGTATGGTAGTCTTTTGAGCTCCTTAAAGTGACACCCGCTACACACTCCCCCCACTTAAAGTCTTTGGTCCCAAAAGATAAAATTGTTAACGAACTTTGTTAGCAAAAGAACATACAACACAATTCACGGCTATAAAGGAACCTGGCAGAGGAACCTCCCACCAAGCTCTGGGGAGAAGGTTGTCCTGCCCACAGGTCACATTAGTGGAAGTGGCCTGTCTAACTGTGCCAGGGAGTGAGCTAGGGTTGCCCTCTACTAAACTCACAGTAGAGGGGACAGGCTTATTTACTGTTCTTCTTGCAGTGGCTATAGTCTCTTCCGAGCACTCCCCCATCTGAGAATATGTTAGTCATCTTGGGGGGTGGATGGTTCTTTTCTCCCTTTGTTCTCTAGGAGCCAAGGTTTCAACCGCAGGGGGTCCTTCCAATTCTCCTTCTGCTAAGTCGGATGTATTGGATTCAACTGGCCCAGGGGCATCCATTTCAGGTGCAGAGAGGTATAAAGAATTTCTGGGATCTTCTTCTGGAAGAGTCTTGGGCATCCTCCCATTCCTCCCATTCCTCAGGAAGAGTAGCAAGTGGTATTAACTCAGCAGCCTCAGCGTTTAAAGTGTCTCTGGTGGTAACTTCGTATGGTGGGGAGGCTGTGGTCATGGATTCAGGTATTGGTGGTGTCCATAACCAATCAAGTTCCAATTCTTCCTCTTCACTCTGGTCTTGGGCATCCATCTCTTTTGAACTGGCTGCTTGAGATCTGGTGGCGGGTCTAGGGGTATTTGAGACTGAAAGATGCTCAGAAGGATCTGAGGTAGAGGGTAAACGAAGTGCTTCGGAGAGGGGCAGTAGGTGGTTCCTGTGCCACGTCTTCAAAGGTCCCACACTTCCTTCTGGTTTAAGTTGGTACACTGGTAAACCTGGCAGTTGTTTACAGATTACATAGGGTTGAGACCTCCACCGGTCGGCCAGCTTGTGCTTCCCTGGTATGCCTAAGTTCCGCAACAGCACCCTGTCTCCTGGCTGTAAGTCATGAATCTGAACCATGAGATCATAGTTCCGCTTATTCCTGGCCCCTCTCTGATCCGAAGTCGCCTGAGCCTTCTCATATGCCAGTCTTAAACTGTGTCGCAACCGATCCACATATCCTTTATGAGAAGCTGCTGATGTATGATCTATGGAAGTGCCGAAGGCCAGATCTACTGGTAGTTTTGCTTCCCTGCCGAATATCAGTCTGTATGGGGAGTATCCAGTGGCATCACTAGTTGTACTATTATACGCATGCACGATGGCGGCCACATGCTTGCCCCAATTCTGTTTCTTTTCACTGCTCAAAGTTCCCAGCATATTTAACAATGTCCGATTGAATCGTTCAGGCTGAGCATCCCCTTGTGGGTGTTAAGGGGTGGTTTGAGTCTTCTTTATAACCAGGGAATCCAACAGTTTCCGGATCAACCTACTTTCGAAGTCCCTTCCCTGGTCCAAATGGAGGCGTTGAGGTAGTCTGTAATGTAAAAAGAACCTCGACAAGTACCTTAGCCACTGTGGAGGCCTTCTGGTCTTTGGTTGGGAACGCCTGGGCCTAGCGAGTGAAATGATCGGTTATTACCAGAAAATTCCCATGTCCACTCAAATCAGGTTCTAAGGAAGATGAGAAAATTGAGTTTTAACGTGTATCTTTACACAGGGTGACACTGTGGATACACCGGTAACAATGTGCCAACGTCCCGATAATATGCAAATTTTTCAGCTAGGAGCTAGTGGTTTGGACTTTAAAGGCACACGGTAGACAAAAGTAAAAAACTAAAGATATTTTAATATAGAAAAGTTTTTTTATACAAGACAGTCATAAAACATCAAGGTATTTGATCAAATATTATAACTGGTCCACAGAGGTTATCATAATAATCATCATACAGTACATTTTCCTTATTTGAACTTGATTAAGTAGAGACAAAGTGATAATAATATATCTATAAGATTGATAACCAGGCAGTGGGTCCAGAGGAGGTGGAGGGCTTGCTCAACATGTTAGACATTCATAAAAACGCTTCCTCAGGAGCCTAAATATATGAATCTATTAAAAACATACAAAAAATAAAAATAAATAAATAAAATCATCAATAATCAATATTTTAATACATAAAATTATCTATACATACATATATGCACAAATTTTGCTGGCCATGCGGCAGAGCGACAACAACAACCCCCATCGGGCCAAACGGGGTGGGTAGGCAGCCCCCATGTGGAAGCACACATAATCACTTTCAATAAGTATAAGTGCAGTGTGAAGGACTAGCATCAAGTGTAGAGCTTGAAGGACACCGCCACTCGCTGGTTCTTCTTTTTAAAGGGTTGTTTGCCCATTTTTATTAAAAGAAGTTCAAAACAAAATCAAAAGGTTTTCCCTCGCAGGGGTTTCAGCACTCCTTTTCAACAACAAAATGACATTCAGCCTCCTGGCTTATACATACAGCAGTGCTGCTCAGGCCTTCCACTTCAGGCTCTTGTCTGTCTCCTATAGACTATTCCATCTGCAACACCATCCATTTGGATAGCAGCCCCTTGCTGCTCTGACCCTCAGATCTGGGTCTCTGGCTTCCACTGTGCACACAAGCACTCTCTGACTTCTCCAGTGCACACTTGCACTCTATGGCTTCCCCAGTGCACACCTGCACTCGTCGGGAGGGTGGGGCCCAGAATGCTGGTCCTGATTCTACTATCAGGCCCACACACACCTGAACAATCAGTGTGCAGTTAAGTCTCAAAACCCGGATCCAGGACTGGGGATTTCATCCCACCCGGATCTCTAAGAAATCCCCAAGCTCCGGGTCCCAAAGTGGACTTTAGTAAATCATGAGGAAACTGAAAAGCCAGTTTCCTCCCAAACAAGCAAATACCCTGGAGCCCCTCAACCTGCCTGGTTGAGAATCCTGTATTTATACACTGGTGGGGTACCACACTACCACATACCCTCCCCCTTTGTTTCGATCCGGAGGGAGGAACACCAGCACCCATCATTATGGTTGGGACACCTCTGTGCTGGCTGTCAGCCACGTAGGCCCAACCTTTTTTCCGGGTGCGCTTCCAGGTACGTCCAACCCTGGATCTTAACAAGGTCCTATATTTCCCTATACTCAACCTTCTCCCTCTTCTTTTGGGGTTCCAGAAGCACTGCCTCTCCTGAAATTTTAACAGGGCACCCCTGGTCTTTCCAATACCTTTGGACACCACACTGTCATGTACCTTTAACAAACTATTTGGTTCATCATTGACAGACATATTCAAACCAACATTACACCTCTCAACGTTGCACAGATCACCAATGCCTTTTTTTTCAGCATTTGCTAGGGCAGCGTCTGCAGAGGGCACACATAATGGAGGGCCGCCATTACCCACGGGAACCTCACAGAACGTCACCTCCCCGGGGTTCACCCACTCTGCAGGCAGCTGTCCTACCACTTGACCTGTTCTGATGCCATCTGTATTTTTATCCACCTGAACAGACAAGCTCTTGTCTGATCCACATACCATTTTTACCGCACTTCTTATCCGTTTCCCTGTCTCGGGGACCTTATTAGGTTTGTCACCTAAACCAAACATCGGACTGGGGACCCCAGTCTTTTTAACCACCTTCGGTTGAGCCCCGGTCAGGATTTCTGCTGCTTTCTGGTCCACACTTGGCCCTTCCATCTCATGTGATTCTTCCACTGGTACAGCATACACACCCTTCACCGACAACTGACCAGTACTACCTTGGACCATAGCAGCAGAAATGCCTTCCACCTGGCTGTTAGGTGGTGAAACCTCAGACACTTTTTTTTCACCAAAGCTTCTCCCATATACCTCTTGTACAGGAAGTAACCCATCAGCATACCTAGAGGCGATTTTTAACACTAGTAATACAGTCATAAATAAACCATTTCTGTCTTGTCTTCCTTTGTGCTGTACCACCTGCCACTCAGGGGTCCACCTAATGGTACTCCGCAGTACCAGACTGTCTGACTGTGGTGGAGACACGCCAGTATAGACTGGCTGTACATCCCAAAGTTTAAGCATCTCCTTTAATACTTTTGTTAGAAACCATACCCCTGGCTCCAGACCCAAGTCCTTCCTGGGGACTTTCCTGACACTGGGGATGCAGACAGACTCACTTGCTGAGACGTGAGAGGTTGCAAGGTTTAATGGAACCTTCTCCCAGCTGGAGACAACCACAGCCTGGTGCTCTACCAGAGCGCTGCCAGGTGCTTGACTCATACCCAACTTCTCAGGTTCAGCACCAATGAACTGCTTCACATTACCAGTGACAACGTCACTTTGACACGCCATGTCAGCATAATTTTTGTAGGTTACTGACAAAGTGTCTGCTGTGTGCTCGCCCTTGTATGGTCCATATTTCTCACGAGGGTTAACCCCTGCAGCAGCCACCGCGCCCTCAGGTATAAGCTGTTCTGCCGTCCCTCCTGCTGGCACAGCAGAAACTTTGTCCACCTTATTTTTGTGCATGAAAGCCTCATCTATCAGGGACATTAGATTTTTACCCCAACTATCCCAATCCGTTGTAGCTGTGCTCCATTCACTGGCGTTCCTCAGCCCTGATCCATCCGCCCAAGGAGACACATTAGAACAGATGGGTTTCGTTTCAGATTCATCACCCAAATTACGAATCATGGCAGACTTCGGTAACACATGTTTTAGCACCGCAGGTTGCAATACACCACAACCACCACCTTGCTCGGGCGGCGCTTCATAAGCCTCACACACTTTTGCATTTTTCACAGGTTGTGTTAACCCACCATTTAGCGGCACATTTTTAGTACTAGCAGCTTGCACTAACACATTACCATTACACGGTACAGTTCCACTCTGTCCCACCAGAGTGACATCGCAGTTGTCCATGGCAACCTCCGACTCCAATACATGAAGTTCCCTGGAGATTTCTGGGGACAACTGTGCTGTCTTACCACCAATTGCTACAGGCAATGACCCATTTGTGACAACAGCTTTTGCTCTGGAAGAACCTGGGGTTTTCCCAACAGCAGCAAACTTTTCATTAACAGTAATACTTATAGCATTTTTAGTTTTTGCAGGCTGTCCTAGCCCACTGCCAACTTGAGGCTGGCAGACATTAGACACAACACTTTTAGTCATCAACACAGGTTCTGTTTGGACTTTAACCCCTGCATTCCCACTGGGTATGAAAAAGTCATTTTCAAGCGCACATTCTGTGGCCCCACTAACTGGGGTCACTCTCACATCATCATGGACAGTCTCGTAGCCAGTTCTTTTATACCTGAAATCAGCAGTTCCAGGCATCATTTCATTAAAGATAGTCTTACCCACCACAGTAGTTGGGGTCTCCATCTTCATTTGAGTACGTTGTCTTAAGAACCAGTCCTCAGCCACACATTTACTGGCCAACTCCCCCTGGTGGCCATGGGATGAAATCACAGCAGGCATCTCCCACTGTTTAGCACCCCCTGCAGACACCACAGAAAACTCCTCCTTGTTGCCAGGGGTGACTGCAAACATATTTGCAAAGGGACCTTGGCCCACATGTAAAGAGTTCTGTTTAGCAACATTACCTCTATGTGCACCCCAGAATATAGGGCAAGACAATATTTCGTGCCCCAGCTGGCCACATTCCAGGCATGGTACTGGATGACTTTTCCCTAGTGCGTTTCTCTCCTGATGATTCCTTCCAGGCATAACTTCCACTCTCGTTGCCATGGGAGATCGCAGTCTCCCAGCAGAGCTTTGCTGGCTCTCTCTAACATGCTGTATTGGCTCCTCCGGAAGCCACTCGTCACGACCCATGGGAGGCACACCCCTTGGTCCACAGACAGCCCGACTGGCCTCCTCTGTGTTGCTATGGGCAACCACTCTCTGTCCTGGCCTTTGATCAGCCTCTCTTCTGGCATATAACACAGGCTTCTCAGACCTTTGTTTTGCTAGGTAGCTTTGCACTGGAGCCAGGGACAAAAGGCACTTGGAGACTGCATGCCCCCACTCACTGCACCGCAAACAGCGCACTTGGTTCCATGTCTTGTCAGGGTTTCCCACCCTGCATCTGCTGGACCCTGTCTCAAGCTGTGTCACTTTCACACTTTTCACAACAGCTGCTGGTTTAACTGCAGCAGTGTTGCCAGGGACAACAACACCCCTCTCCCAGGCATGGACATTCGGCAGCTCTCTTTTTGTATGGAAGGTTGGCTTGCCTTCCACTTTAGCTTGGTCCAATCCTGCCAGGTGTCGCTTGCACCAATCCACTGCAGATTCAAACGCTGGTGGACTCTCCACACTAGCAGTCATCTGTGCATTCATTGCACCAGGGTTGCTAGGGACAACAGCAGCCCTCTTTTCCCTTGGAAAACTCTGTTTAGGCATGTATGGGGTTCGATCAGGCGGTAACAACCCCTCCAGCCACAGAGCTCTATCTATCATCTCAGCCATCCTTGCTTCTTTTAGGCGTTTTGATCGCCCCATCCTTGCGGTCTTGCACACAGCAACTTGTAACAGTTCTTGGCGGAGAAAAGGAAGAAAAAAAAATCTGTTTGTTTCTCCTTTCACAGGTACACAACCTGCATGCAACAGTCCATCAAATAAACTTCTGCGCAATGCAGTTTGCCTGGCTGCCACACACAGCTAGCAGCAGTTCACTGCAGAGAAAAAAAAATGACTTTTTGTTCACAGGTACACCACCTGCAACAAATTGGAGCACTGTCTCTTCAAGGCTAGTTACCTTTCGCTTGCAGGTTCTCCTCACCTGCACACACACAGATTATGCAGTCTCATGCACCAAAAACACAGTTCATATAACAGATGAACTTACTTGATTGTAGGGATCTCAGATTGTGCCAAAATTCTCCACCACTTGTGAAGGACTAGCATCAAGTGTAGAGCTTGAAGGACACCGCCACTCGCTAGTTCTTCTTTTTAAGGGTTGTTTGCCCATTTTTATTAAAAGAAGTTCAAAACAAAATCAAAAGGTTTTCCCTCGCAGGGGTTTCAGCACTCCTTTTCAACAACAAAATGACATTCAGCCTCCTGGCTTATACATACAGCAGTGCTGCTCAGGCCTTCCACTTCAGGCTCTTGTCTGTCTCCTATAGACTATTCCATCTGCAACACCATCCATTTGGATAGCAGCCCCTTGCTGCTCTGACCCTCAGACCTGGGTCTCTGGCTTCCACTGTGCACACAAGCACTCTCTGACTTCTCCAGTGCACACTTGCACTCTATGGCTTCCCCAGTGCACACCTGCACTCGTCGGGAGGGTGGGGCCCAGAATGCTGGTCCTGATTCTACTATCAGGCCCACACACACCTGAACAATCAGTGTGCAGTTGAGTCTCAAAACCCGGATCCAGGACTGGGGATTTCATCCCACCCGGATCTCTAAGAAATCCCCAAGCTCCGGGTCCCAAAGTGGACTTTAGTAAATCATGAGGAAACTGAAAAGCCAGTTTCCTCCCAAACAAGCAAATACCCTGGAGCCCCTCAACCTGCCTGGTTGAGAATCCTGTATTTATACACTGGTGGGGTACCACACTACCACAGCAGTTAGTGTGGATAAATAGTAGGGGTATCTGAAGGCTAGGCACTGATTTGACGATGAAAATTATAAACAGGTATGTAAAAATAATAAATATATACTCACATGGTAGGCCGTGTTGAAAAAACAACAGTTACTCAGCCCATCTACCTAGACAATGGCGGTGTATTATAGAATACCGCCAGTCAAGGAGGTGATATCTGTAAATAATGAGGATTAAAAATATATAAAGTAATAGAATTGTATATAGTTTATAAAATTGTTTTTATATAACGTATATCAAGGGTATATACTACAGTATCTGCGACAAGCGATATAATAATATCAATAGCCAAGTGTTCAGAATATATAAAGCATATATTTGATAAAAAAATTATAAATAGGGGAGCTCACCGTGTAGGTAATTTATGGTAGTATTGATAGAGGGATCTATGCTGGTAAGCAGGGAGCAAAAAAGGGGGTGGATACACTCAACCGATCCAGGAACAATAATGATACACTTGTCTCTGAAGCGGAGTTGAAAAAATCAACTCAATCCATAGAGTTAGTCATAATAGTACTGATACAGTCTATAGGAGGGCGTAAGTCCTAAACAAAGAAAGCATTACATTCATGATCAGTCTATAATATTTAAGATACTGCCACAATTCAGATAAAAAAAAAAAAAGGCTTGGTGGATTCGTTTTAACCTTGGATGGAGATCGTGTCCTTTCAGTGAGTGATCCTGTGCTCAATTTGATCGCCTATGATGGAAACACAGCGTCTTCCGTGTTTATTTGCGTCTTAACCCGGAAGTGCGTCACCTCCACCCAGAAGTGACGATCTTCGGTCAGTCTGATGGCTGCTGCGCATTCGTCCGATCGCCGATGAAGCGGCGAATATAGGGCCAATGTGAAGGCAGCAAGGGCGGGGATTGTACACGGCAACTTGCCCTGTGTGCCCGTTGATCGCTGTTCTTCCGGTCATGGAAAGGAACGGAAGGCGGCGCTGTTCAGACACACCAGAGAGGCAAGTGCCCACCTCACCGACAGAGGCACGGCGGGGGACAGATGTCACGCATCAAGGCCGCACATCAGCAAAAATAAAGCATAACAAATAACATGACCTTTCCAGGACCGGAAGAACGGCGATCGATGGGGACACAGGGCAAGTTGCTGTGTACAATCCCCGCCCTTGCTGCATTTGCATTGGCCCTATATTCGCCGCGAAAGCGGCGATCGGGCGCATGCGCGGCAGCCATCAGACTGACCGAAGATCGTCACTTCTGGTTGGAGGTGACGCACTTCCGGTTGAGACGCACATAAACACCGAAGACGCCGTGTTTCCATCAAAGGCGGTCACATTGAGCACAGGATCACTCACTGAAAGGACACAATCTCCATCCAAGGTAAAAACAAATCTACCAAGCCTTTTTTTTTTCTCTGAATTGTGGCAGTATCTTAAATATTATAGACTGCTCATGATTGTAATGCTTTCTTTGTTTAGGACTTACGCCCTCCTATAGACTGTATCAGTACTATTATGACTAACTCTATGGATTGAGTTGATTTTTTCAACTCCGCTTCAGAGACAAGTGTATCATTATTGTTCCTGGATCGGTTGAGTGTATCCACCCCCTTTTTTGCTCCCTGCTTACCAGCATAGATCGCTCTATCAATACTACCATAAATTACCTACACGGTGAGCTCCCCTATTTATAATTTTTTTTAGCAAATATATGCTTTATATATTCTGAACACTTGGCTATTGATATTATTATATAGCTTGTCGCGGATAGTATATACCCTCGATATACGTTATATAAAAACTATTTTATAAACTATATACAATTCTATTACTATATATTTTTTTTTAGCATCATTATTTACAGATATCACCTCCTTGACTGGTGGTATTCTTATAATACACCGCCATTGTCTAGGTAGATGGGCTGAGTAACTGTTGTTTTTTCAACACGGCCTACCATGTGAGTATATATTTATTATTTTTACATACCTGTTTATAATTTTCATTGTCAAATCAGTGCCTAGCCTTAAGATACCCCTACTATTTATCCACACTAACTGCACTTATACTTATTGAAAGTGATTATGTGTGCTTCCACATGGGGGCTGCCTACCCACCCCGTTTGGCCCAATGCGGGTTGTTGTTGTCGCTCTGCCGCATGGCCAGCAAAATTTGTGCATATATGTATGTATAGATAATTTTATGTATTAAAATATTGATTATTGATGATTTTATTTATTTATTTTTATTTTTATTTTTTGTATGTTTTTAATAGATTCATATATTTAGGCTCCTGAGGAAGCGTTTTCATGAACACGTAACATGTTGAGCAAGCCCTCCACCTCCTCTGGACCCACTGCCTGGTTATCAATCTTATAGATATATTATTATTACTTTGTCTCTACTCAATCGAGTTCAAATAAGGAAAATGTACTGTATGATGATTATTATGATAACCTCTGTGGACCAGTTATAATATTTGATCAAATACCTTGATGTTTTATGACTGTCTTATATGAAAAAACTTTTCTATATTAAAATATCTTTAGTTTTTTACTTTTGTCTACCGTGTGCCTTTAAAGTCCAAACCACTAGCTCCTAGCTGAAAAATTCGCAAATCAGGTTCTATACAAAGAAAATCAATGCATACCAGATCCAAAGGCCCTTGACTTTGTAGGTGGCCCATTGGAGCAGCTTGATGAGGCAGAGTCTTTCTTTGTATGCAACACGCGCATGATTGGCAATATTCCTCCACTTCAACCCACATACAGGGCCAGTAAAACCTGTTCCTCACGAGCTGAAAAATTATTTCTGATCCCAGGTGACCATGATCGTCATGTAAGGCGGTCAGAACAGTCTTTCTATATTTCTCGGGCAGAAACAGTTGCCACTTATCTTCCAAATCATCAGAGGGGCCCCTTCGGTAGACCACCCCTTGATGCATCAGCAAACGATCCCATTCTCTCCTCAATAGGCGAGCCTCCTTTGAAGGATCCTTCAGAAGTAAGTCTGGGGTTTTATTCTCCAGTGCTTCCAGGGCCAACCTTCCCAGTGGATGTTCCAGTTGATCTCTTCTTAGGTCTCTCTTGGAAAGTCTGGGTAGGTTTTCTTCTCCAATCTGAGTCACATCACAGTAATATTTAGGTACTTCAACCACTGAGACTCCAATTTCTTCGGCCCTGGACCCTCCACTGGCTTGGAGCTCCGCTCCTTGACACAGGGCTCGCACTCCCTCTGGGGTCAGTTGAGTCCAGTCTTCCGCGAGGCTAGTGGGAGCATGGGTCCTTCTTGATAAGGCGTCTGCATCTCTGTTTCCAGCCCCAGGTCAGTACTTCAAACTGAAGGTGAATCCAGAGAGAGCTGCCAACCAACGGTGGCCGGTGGCATCCAACTTGGCTGTGGTCAGAAGGTAAGTGAGCGGGCTATTATCTGTTTTAACCACAAACTCAGCTCCATACAGGTAATCCTTTAGCTTGTCCACCACAGCCCACTTTAAGGCCAATAATTCCAATTTGTGGGTGGGATAATTCTTTTCAGCTGGGGTTAAGCTTCTGCTCACATAAGCAACGGGTCTCAGCTGGTCATCATGTTCCTGATACAGCACTCCTCCCAGACCATCATGACTGGCATCCACATGTAACTCATATGGCTTCTTGGTGTCCGCATAGGCCAAGATGGAGGCAGTGGTCAAGCTCTCCTTCAATCTTGTGAATGCTTCTTCACATCTCACAGTCCACTGATCTTCCACAGACTCCCCTGGCTTCCTGGGGCCTGAGTCATCCTCCTCTCCTTCTGTCTTCAAGAGTTCATTCAGG
Organism: Rana muscosa; assembly: GCA_029206835.1. NCBI lineage: Eukaryota > Metazoa > Chordata > Amphibia > Anura > Ranidae > Rana > Rana muscosa. Next base: position 28,142,961 of record JARGYO010000162.1, on the reverse strand, counting down.
GGTTTGGCGATTTTAGCAAACCCCTCCACAAACCTTCGGTAATAGGAGCAAAACCCCAAGAACGATCAAAGCTCAGTCACTGTAGTGGGTCGGGCCAGGAGGTGACAGCCTCCAATTTCTCTGGATCTGTGGACACTCCTTCTTCAGACACAATGGGGCTGATTTACTAATAACAGTGCGCTGCGCTGGTTCTAACCTTAATTGCTGCGCCGGATAACTCCTTCACTGGGCGCAGGAAGCAGCGGCGCACTGTTATAGTAAATAGAAATGTCAGTGGCGCTCTATTGAAAATGAATGGTTCCCTATGGGAGCCCATTGATTTGAATAGAGGTCGCCCGGGAAGTCGGATCCGACTGTCACGGGTGTACTTACCGAGGCCGAGATGCCGAGAGTGGTTCACCCTTGCGACTTGGCGCACTCCGCCCCCTGGAGGTGGAACAGGGAGAGGATGGTGCGAAGAGGCACTGGCTACCAGCAGGTGAGGAAGTCTTGGTAGAGGATCGGGTGACCAGGAACAGGCTGAGGGCCTAACACCAGGCTGATGAGGGCTCTCACAAGATCCAAACAAAGACACAAGTCCAGGGCACTACAGGGGCCAAGCGGGTAGACTGAGTCCAGATACTGGCTGTAGAAACAGGTACTGAGGGTGCAGGCCGAGGGTCTAACACAGTAGACAAGTGATCAGTCCAGGAATACGAAGCAGGTAATCAGAGCTGGAGGCAAGTAGCAAATCCGGAATACAAGCAGGAGATCAGGGATTGGAGATTGGTAGAAAGTCCGAGTCACAGGCCGAGGGTCAAACACAGCGGGCAGGCAGAAGAGGTCAGAGAGGCAAGCCAAAGGTCAGGTCCAGGAGAGAAGCAGCGTAGTCAGGTCGATCCGGGTCACAACAAAGGTTCAGACGTGTATACAGGAAACCAGGTACAAGGCAGGAAGCTGACGACAAACCAGCAACCTGTCAGCACCACTAGGCTTCTTTAAATAGGCCTATCAGAGTTCTGATTGGTGCGCCATTGCGCATGTGCGTGCGCAATTAGCGCACCATTGCGCATGCGCGTGCGCCGAAGCGCCATTCCACCGCGCATGCGCGCAGGGCTGCGGCGGCTGAATATGGGATTTCCATGACACCGACTTGCGGGCGACTCGTGTGCCGGCTGACACAGGGACAGCGCGACTTTGCAAGGCGATCTGGACATGACCTGAGCGTGCAGCAGCCGCTCAAGTCGTGTCCTAGAGGCGACTAGCCGGCCGAGAATGTGTCCAGCGCGATGTCATCGCACTGGTCCTCGGCAGCCTCGCTGTCCCATGTTTGGTATGAATCATGAAGGGGAACTCCAGGCCAAATTTTAATGAAAAAACCGGCATGGGTTCCCCTTCAGGAGCATACCAGGCCCTTAGGTCTGGTCTGGATTCTAAGGTGAACCCCCTAAGCCGAAAAACGGCGTGGGGGTCCCCCCAAAATCCAAACCAGACCCTTATCCGAGCACGCAACCTGGCAGGCCGCAGGGGAAAAGGGGGGACGAGAGCGGCCCCCCTCCCTCCTGAACCGTACCAGGCCGCATGCCCTCAACATGGGGGGTTTGGTGCTTCGGGGCAGGGGGGCGACCTGCGGCCCCCCCACCCCAAAGCATCCTGCCCCCATGTTGATGGGGACAAGGGCCTCTTCCCAACAACCCTGGCCGTTGGTTGTCGGGGTATGCGGGCGTGGGGCTTTTCGGAATCAGGGCGCCCCCTTTAAAAAGGGGGCCCCCAGATGCCGGCCCCCCACCCTATGTGAATGAGTATGGGGTACATCGTACCCCTACCCATTCACCTGGTGGCAAAATAAGTCAATAAAAAAAGACAACACAGGTTTGAAAAGTAATTTATTGGGCAGCTCCGGGGGTCTTTCTGCCGGGCCCCCGCTATCTTCTGCTAGCTCTTTTGTTAGCGGGGGTCCCGGGCTTCCTCGCCGTCTTCTTCCGACTTCGGGGGTCTTTCTGCCGGGCCCCCGCTATCTTCTGCTAGCGGGGGTCCCGGGCTTCCTCGCCGTCTTCTTCCGACTTCGGGGGTCTCTTGTTCTGTTCTCCGGTTCTTCTCCCGCTCTCCCACGCCTTCTCCTCGATCTCCGGTTCTTTCTGCCGGACGCCCCGCTATCTTGTGCCAGCTCTTTTGCTAGCGGGGGCCGGTCTTCTACGTCGCCTTCTTCCTTCTTCTCTTCGCCCGATGTTGACTCGTCGCTCTCCACCGCCGCAATGATCTGTCCAAGCAGCGGTGCCACTTTTATTGGCATGGGGCGTGGTCACCGGATGATGCCACCGCTGACCCCGCCCCCATTTCACGTCACAGTCCCATCATTCCCCAGGACTGTGACATCATACAGGGGCGGGTGGCATCATCCGGTGACCACGCCCATGCCAATAAAAGTGGCACCGCTGCTTGGACAGATCATTGCGGCGGTGGAGAGCGACGAGTCAACATCGGGCGAAGAGAAGAAGGAAGAAGGCGATGTAGAAGACCGGCCCCCGCTAGCAAAAGAGCTGGCACAAGATAGCGGGGCGTCCGGCAGAAAGAACCGGACCCCCGAAGTCGGAAGAAAACGGCGAGGAAGCCCGGGACCCCCGTTAGCAGAAGATAGCGGGGGCCCGGCAGAAAGACCCCCGAAGTTGGAAGAAGACGGCAAGGAAGCCCGGGACCCCCACTAGCAAAAGAGCTAGCAGAAGATAGCGGGGGCCCGGCAGAAAGACCCCCGAAGTCGGAAAAAGACGGCAAGGAAGCCCGGGACCCCCGCTAGCAAAAGAGCTAGCAGAAGATAGCGGGGGCCCGGCAGAAAGACCCCCGGAGCTGCCCAATAAATTACTTTTCAAACCTGTGTTGTCTTTTTTTATTGACTTATTTTGCCACCAGGTGAATGGGTAGGGGTACGATGTACCCCATACTCATTCACATAGGGTGGGGGGCAGGTATCTGGGGTCCCCCTTATTAAAGGGGGCTCCCGGATTCCGATAAGCCCCCCGCCCGCAGACCCCGACAACCAACGGCCAGGGTTGTCGGGAAGAGGCCCTTGTCCCCATCAACATGCGGGCAGGGTGCTTTGGGGTGGGGAGAGCCGCAGGTCGCCCCCCCTGCCCCGAAGCACCAAACCCCCCATGTTGAGGGCACGCGGCCTGGTACGGTTCAGGAGGGAGGGGGGGCCGCTCTCTCGTCCCCCCTTTTCCCCTGCGGCCTGCCAGGTTGAGTGCTCGGATAAAGGGTCTGGTGTGTATTCTAAGGGGACCCCACGCAATTTTTTTTTGTTTTTGGCACGGGGTTCCCCTTAAAATACATGCCAGACCTGAAGGGCCTGGTATGGATTCTGGGGGGACCCCCACGCCATTTTTTTTTCATTTTTTTGGGGGGGTCCCCGTTGAATCCATACTAGACCCAAGGGCCTGGTATGGACCTGGGGGGACCCCCACGCCGTGTTTTTTTTTCATTTTTTTTGGGGGGGTCCCCTTTGAATCCATACTAGACCCAAGGGCCTGGTATGGACCGGGGGGGGACCCCACACAGTTTTTTTTTTGGTTTTGTTTTTTGAACCGTTTTTTTTTTTTTTTTGTACATTTCCTTTAACAACCAGCTATAAACAGGTCAAACAAAAAATCGCCGCAAAATTGCGGTACTTGCGTTTTGGATGCGGGTCCATTGAATTCTATTACATCCAAAACACTGTTTTTGTCCTGGCAAAAAAAATCTGCAGTTGCGTTTAAAATCGTTTTTCACAAACCCTCAAAATGCCTTCAGACGCCAAAGATTTCCACGTTTCAGACGCGGTACCAGCGTTTAGCCGCATTTTAGTTTAGAAGCGTTTTTAAAGGTGACCTTTTTTTTTACATTGATAAACTCCAAATTTATGGCAAATGAGGAAAAACCATAATATATATATATTGTGAGGGGGTTAGCTCGGCAGCGGGTGTGTGTGACCCCCGGGATGGGCTCCCCACACAAAAACAGGCCCAGCAAACGGAGGTTGTGGTTTTCAAAATCAAAAAGGTGCGGTTTATTTTCTATTTACAGTGACAAAACACAGCAAAGCAAAAGAAACATAAATAAAATAAATCCTGGTCAACTTGACCTCTGAGTAAACATACAGGTTTCCTAACTAACAACTGGGATCAGCCTAGTGCTGTCCTAGTCCCTAAGTCCCTGGTTTTAAATGTCCAAGCAAATAGCCACACAGGCTTTGTCTCACCGCACAGGGGTTCACTCTCCCTAGACAGTCCACACAGGTCTGGTTCCAGGCATGAGCTAACACCTAATGAATCTGGGAGTTCTTATAGAGGCCTAAATGAGCTGACAAGCTTCAGCTGGTCTCATCAACTCCCTGTCTGCACGACGCCCCACACTCTCCCTAGAGGTATGAGTCATCCATGAGCCCACTAGCCTCAGCTGGGCTTATACAACTCTCCACCTAGTTGTATAAGTCGGCGTAAAGCCTGAATCTGGGCGAAATATATCTACCCCCCTGGATGCAACCAGGTGACTTTACCTTCCTGCTGTCACATACCCCCCCTCTTGTTTTAACCTCGGGGTTGGAACACCAGCAATCAGGCATTCATGTACTCGAGACAAAGCATCCACATTCCCCATTTGAACGCCAGGGCGATGCTTTACTGTGAAGTTGAATTCCTGGAGGGCCAGGAACCACCTATTCACTCTTCTATTTGTTTCCTTGTTTTGAGCCATCCACTTTAACGGAGCGTGATCCGTAACCATGTCAAAGTGCCTACCTAGCAGGTAGTACCGAAGGGAATCTAGAGCCCACTTCACCGCTAAACACTCCTTTTCAACGGTGGCGTAATTTACCTCATGGGACTTCAACTTCCTGCTGAGGTAAATGACTGGGTGCTCTTCCCCGTTCCAGACCTGGGACAATACTGCTCCTAACCCCACATCTGACGCATCACTTTGTACGACAAAGTCTTTAGAGAAGTCGGGTGAGTACAACACTGGCTGGCTACATAAGGCTTGTTTCAAGAATTGGAATGCTGCCTCAGCCTCGGGGGTCCATTTAATCATGACCGACCCTTTCCCCTTCGTCAGGTTGGTTAGGGGCACAGCCTTAGAAGCAAAGTGGGGAATGAATCGCCGATAATACCCAGCGATTCCCAGAAAGGCTCGTACCTGCTTCTTGCTGTTGGGACGTGGCCAACTCTGGATGGCCTCGACTTTGTTGAGTTGGGGTTTTATTACTCCCCTCCCAATGGTGTACCCAAGATATTTGGCCTCCTCCTGCCCAATGGTACACTTCTTGGGGTTAGCCGTAAACCCCGCTTCCCGAACAGAGTCCAGGACTGCTTGCACTTTTGGCAGATGTGAGGCCCAATCTGTGCTATGGACAATTACGTCATCCAGGTAAGCCGCAGCATACTTCCGATGGGGCCTCAGCATCTGGTCCATTTTCCGCTGGAATGTGGCCGGCGCATTCTGTAACCCGAACGGCATTCTTTTATATTGGAACGCCCCGTCTGGGGTTACAAATGCGGTTTTCTCTTTGGCCGACTTGGCCAGGGGGATTTGCCAATACCCTTTTGTGAGGTCAAGAGTCGTCATGTATCGGGCTGTTCCCAGCCGGTCGATCAACTCATCTATACGTGGCATGGGGTAGGTGTCAAATTTTGTAACTTTGTTCAACTGACGAAAATCGTTACAAAATCGCCAGCTCCCATCCGGTTTAGGCACCAACACAATGGGACTAGACCAATCACTTTGGGACTCCTCTATCACCCCTAAGTTCAGCATTTTCTGTACTTCCTCCCGTATTGCCTCCCGTCGGGCCTCTGGGATCCGATAGGGTTTTAACTTCACCCTTTCACCGGGCGGGGTAATGATGTCATGCTCTACCCCAGATGTTTGTCCCGGCAGCTCAGAGAATACCTCCTTGTTGCGAAGCACAAACTCCTTAACCTCCTGTTGTTGGGGTTGTGACAAGGTGGCTGCTATTCCAACCTCAGGAATCACGCAACCAGTTTGAGCTGGTGACCAAGTGTCTGCGACTAGGGACTCTCTATCCCTCCAGGCTTTCAACAGATTAACGTGATAGATCTGTTCGGGCTTTCGCCTTCCTGGTTGTCTGACCTTGTAATTCACTTCGCTCACTTTTTCCATTATCTCATAGGGGCCTTGCCATTTGGCAAGGAATTTACTTTCAACCGTAGGGACAAGTACCAGTATCCTATCCCCCGGGGAAAAGGTACGGGTCTTGGCTCCACGGTTGTACACTCTCTGCTGTGCTAACTGCGCTTGGGCCAAATGTTCCTTCACGATGGGCATTACCTGTGCAATTCGGTCTTGCATCAGGGCGACATGCTCAATCACACTCCTGTGGGGAGAACTCTCACTTTCCCAAGTTTCCTTGGCAATATCCAACAGCCCTCTTGGGTGTCTCCCATACAGTAGCTCAAAGGGGGAGAATCCCGTAGAGGATTGGGGCACCTCCCTAATAGCAAACATCAAATAAGGAAGTAGACAGTCCCAATCCTTTCCATCTCTATCCACCACTTTCTTCAACATTTGTTTTAGGGTTTTGTTGAATCTTTCAACCAGCCCATCGGTTTGGGGGTGATACACAGATGTACGCAATTGCGTCACTTTGAACAATTTACACAGCTCTTTCATAACCCGGGACATAAAGGGTGTACCTTGATCCGTAAGCAGTTCTTTACAAATACCCACCCGGCTAAAAACAAGAGATAGCTCTTTGGCTATGGTTTTGGCCGAGGTATTTCTGAGAGGGATCGCTTCTGGATAACGGGTGGCATAGTCCATTATAACCAATATGTACTGGTGCCCCCTAGCGGACTTGATTATAGGACCTACCAAATCCATTGCGATTCTCTCAAACGGGACCTCAATGATGGGTAGAGGGACCAGCGGGCTACGGAAATGTGGCATCGGGGCCGACCTCTGACACACAGGGCAGGAGGAACAATAATTTTCTATGTCCTTCATCACCCCAGGCCAATAGAATCTCTGTAATACCCTCTCTCGGGTTTTCTCTGTCCCCAGATGACCTCCAAGAATGTGCCCATGGGCCAACTCCAACACCAACTTCCTGTAAGGTTTGGGCACCACAAGCTGCTCAACGGTTTCTTCTGCCCTTTTTGCCACCCGATACAGTAGGTCCTTCTCTACGCTGAAGTATGGGTAAGTGCAGGTATTATCTGGGTTCACTAACTCGCCATCTATTTCCACTACGTTTTCCCGTGCCTTTATTAGGGCGGGGTCTTTTAACTGTTCTGTGGCAAAATTTTCCCTGTGAACCTCCAGATCAGAAAACTCCACAGACGGTAGGTTTTCGTCTGAGGAGGTGGGCTCCTCTCCAGTTTCTTGAGTCTCCCCTGCCAATACTGACAAGGGAAATTCTGGAGAGTCCTCACCACTCTCAGAGGAGTTCTGGCTATCACATTCCTGGTACATAGGGGCACCAGTGGGGGGCTCAGGATCATCCCACAGTTCCCAGAACTTCGGAAAATCCCTTCCCACAATGGCATCATGCGGTAATTGAGATACTAACCCCACTGGATGAGAGAGGGTACCTTTGGGGGTCTCGAAACACACTGTAGTCACTGGATACTCTCGGGTGTCCCCATGCACACAAATAACAGCTACCTTGCTATTCCCAGAGACCTCTGTTTTAACTAATTCAGCCTTTACCAGGGTCACAAGGCTACCTGAATCCAGCAATACCACAACATTTCTACCATTAACACACATTTTGCATAAATGTTTCTCAGTTCCTCGAATGGCAGTGCATGCGACTGTCGCACACAGCGACTGACGTCTGCCCGTCAGAAAGTCACACTGCATGGGTTCCTCCACAACCGGGCAATTGGCTGCAATATGTCCCGCTTGCCGGCAGCGGTAGCAAACGATCCTTCTTGCCGCCTCTTGAGCCGCTGATTTCCCAGGCTGTTCTCGCCAAACTTGGGGTAGAGCTCCCACCCTCTCACTCTCTCCACCCTCACCCCTTGGAATCCTCTTATCCGCCCCTGGGGATGGTCTGGTCTTAGGGTGGAAAGTCCGAGTGTCTCTGGAAGAGGCCGTCAGGTTCTCTGTAGCCAAGTATTTCTCCACACGATCCACAAGACCATCGGCCGTCTCTGGGTCTCCATGGCTTACCCACTTTTGGATGGCAGTAGGAAGAGCTCTCAAAAACCGATCCATTACAACACGTTCCACAATCTTTGGTGCGGACAAAGTCTCTGGCTGTAGCCACTTTCTGCTCAGGTGAATGAGATCATACATTTGAGACCTGGGGGGTTTTCCAAGCTGGAAAGTCCAGTTATGCACACGCTGAGCCCGGACAGCCTGGGTGACACCCAGCCTTGCCAAAATTTCAGCTTTTAGCATCACATAGTCTTTTGCTTGGTTAGGCTCTAGGTCATAGTAAGCTTTCTGCGATTCACCAGTTAACAGAGGAGCCACCAGTCCAGCCCACTGCTCCTCAGGCCACTTTTCTCTTTCAGCGGTCCTTTCAAATGTGGTCAAAAATACCTCTGGATCATCCTCTCCAGTCATTTTTGTCAATAAACGACTCACCCCAAAGGACGCGGTATTAGTGGGACGGCTTTCCTCACTGGTCTGCGGACGTTGCTGCATTACTGCTTCCATTTGTTGTAGTCTCTGCTCTTGCTTCTGTAACAGGTCTATGAAGCGGGCCTCAGATTGCTGCTGGGCTTGTTGCTGAGCTTCCAGACTCTGTTGGTGAGCTTGCTGCTGGGCTGCAAGGCTCTGTTGATGAGCTTGCTGCTGGGCTGCAAGGCTCCTTTGCAAACCTGCATTTGTCTGCTGTTGATTGGCATTTGCTAGAGCCAGCTGTTTCAGTATCTCCTCCATGCTGGCTTAAAAACTGCCACTGGTTCTCCACCAACTGTGAGGGGGTTAGCTCGGCAGCGGGTGTGTCTGACCCCCGGGATGGGCTCCCCACACAAAAACAGGCCCAGCAAACGGAGGTTGTGGTTTTCAAAATCAAAAAGGTGCGGTTTATTTTCTATTTACAGTGACAAAACACAGCAAAGCAAAAGAAACATAAATAAAATAAATCCTGGTCAACTTGACCTCTGAGTAAACATACAGGTTTCCTAACTAACAACTGGGATCAGCCTAGTGCTGTCCTAGTCCCTAAGTCCCTGGTTTTAAATGTCCAAGCAAATAGCCACACAGGCTTTGTCTCACCGCACAGGGGTTCACTCTCCCTAGACAGTCCACACAGGTCTGGTTCCAGGCATGAGCTAACACCTAATGAATCTGGGAGTTCTTATAGAGGCCTAAATGAGCTGACAAGCTTCAGCTGGTCTCATCAACTCCCTGTCTGCACGACGCCCCACACTCTCCCTAGAGGTATGAGTCATCCATGAGCCCACTAGCCTCAGCTGGGCTTATACAACTCTCCACCTAGTTGTATAAGTCGGCGTAAAGCCTGAATCTGGGCGAAATATATCTACCCCCCTGGATGCAACCAGGTGACTTTACCTTCCTGCTGTCACAATATATATATATATATATCTATATAGATATATATAGATATATATATATATATATATATTTATATTTACGGTCGGAGCCCTCTGTCATAAGAGATATGAATCACATAGACACTCCACAAGACTAACGACACAAATAAGACCTGAAGTGTGGCCTTGCCTGCTGTATGGTATGCCAAAGAAGGGGCCATACCTAAAATAGAAGTAATGAATAATTCTGTTGAGAATTGTTTGAAGGGAAGTGCCCTAAAAAGGGGTATGGGTGGGTGGGTACCGCGCACTAAAGCCGACACTGACCATCGTGGATGGTCTGTTTATGTACCCCTCGAACTCCTCCCATAATTTAAGGCCAGCATACTGGCCTTCCTATTTACGGTCGGAGCCCTCTGTCATAAGAGATATGAATCACATAGACACGCCACAAGACTAATGACACAAATAAGACCTGAAGTGTGGCCTGGCCTGCTGTATGGTATGCCAAAGAAGGGGCCAAATGTCACACAAGTTTAGGGAGGAATAGTTTTATTATGAAGGTAGATGACTACAAAGCGAGACTGCTGAAGGCTCGTGCTACCTCCGTCTGAGGATCGGGGACATAACGAGCGAAGCACATGGATTTCCATCGGCCCATTGTCTTGATGACGTGGTCCGGGACTCCGTTCCGTGATGCTGTGGAGGCGGCTCCGATACGGAAGGAATGTCCGGAGTATCGTCTAGGGTCAAGGCCCAAAGTAATTAGAAGTGTCCTGACATGGGCGATGAACTGGTTCCCGCTCAGGGGTTCAGAAGGAAAAGGCAGGAGTGGGCTGTCCGCGGGTAGGTCGGACAGTAAGGTAAGCAGACGATCTAAGACGTCCACGGGGCACCAGGCGTTGTGCATCCGGAAAAGCCTGATGTCAACCCCGGGACCGGTTTGCTGGGTTTTTGACACTGTTAGGTGCAGGACGAAGTGATCCTGGTGGCGAGTCAGGTGGTGCCTACAGAGTATCTGGCAGTTAGGGCTGGTGACAGTGAACTCACTGGGCCGGAGGAAGCCATAGAAGGCTAGGTATACGGCGGCCTGTATGACCAGACTAGGCCGTACGCCGAAGGGAGCGCGTGTGAGGATCGTGGACATGCTCCAGAATATGGAGCTGGTCACCGGTAGGCGCCTGGTACTGGTGTGCGGCTGCTGCCTTTGGATGCCGCGTAATATGGCTTTGACCGCATGGGTGGCGAACAAGGATGGCGTGGTCGGATCTTGTAGGGACATGAAGTGCTGGATGCCAGCTAAGTACAACCTGATAGTATTGCACGACAGCTTGAGCTGGGTGTGGCAGTGGGAAATGAAGGCCAGGATATGGCTGAGATTCCCAGAGAGCGCCCCGGAGTTAGCAGCTAGGAACCTGTTGTAGGTCTTCCATGCAGAGTGATAAGCTTTCAACGTGTTGGGAGATAAGGACGCGTTGATCAGGGAGGTTGCACCCTGGAGGTGCCGACTCAGTCCAGGGTCAGTTGAGACCAGTGTGGGTAGTGAGACACGGTTGGATCGGCTCCGGGCTCCTGCGAAAAGAATGTGGTATAATTAGAGCGTGACAGTGCGTCGGCTGAGGAATTGCTATGACCGGGGATGTGGACACAGAGGACATTGAATTGGTGTTGAAGGGATAACAGCACCAGCCTGCGCAGGAAGGACATGATGGCCAACGATTTGGACCTGCCTTTATTGATGATAGCGGCCGTGGCCTGGTTGTCTGTAAAGAAGGTGACGGTCTGACCAGCCCAGGTGCTGCCCCATGCTCGAGCTGCAGCGACTATGGGGTAGATCTCGAAGAGGGAAGAGGATTGACTGAAACCGGGAATGGCGAGTATTTCTGGCGGCCATGGCCCGGCGAACCAATGATGGCCAAAAATAGCAGCGAAACCTGTGGAAGCAGCTGCGTCGGTGACTACTTGAGGAGAGGACGGGGACGCTGAGGGAATGAACATGGACCTGCCATTCCAGTTCTCGAGGAACTGATCCCACATGTACAGATCTGCTACAGCGGCTGAGTCTAGTTTAATGGTTTGGTCGGGATCTTGTGCCTGGGAAAGGAAAACTAATAGTCGTGAGATGAAGGAACACCCTTGGGGGATGATCCTCATAGCGAAATTGAGCATTCCCAGCAGGGATTGTAGCTGTCTCTTGGTGCACACTCGTGAGATAGTAAAGGTGTGGACGACTGTTCTGATGCGGGTCAGTTTATCAAGGGGCAGGCTGGCCTGCATGGTGCGAGTATCAAGATTGACTCCCAGGAAAGTGATAAGCTGTGCTGGGCCTTCGACTTTGTTCTCTCCTATCGGAACATTGAGATTTCTAAAAACCTCTCTAAGGCTTACTAGGTCTACTGGAGGCCTGCTAGGTGACTCTATGAGAAGGAAGTCATCTAAGTAGTGGATGACCTTCTGACAGTGAGCCTGGTGTGAAAGAATCCAGGAAAGGGCTTGAGCAAAGGTATCGAAGAGCCAGGGACTACTTTTGGAGCCGAAGGTCAGCTTTGTTGCGAAATAATAAAGACCTTTCCATTTGAGCCCGTGCCACCTCCACAGGTTCGGCTCGATGGGTAGTAACTTAAAGGCATCTGAGATGTCAGCTTTAGATAGCCAAGCCCCGACCCCTGCTTTGATAATTGATTGGATGACTAAATCGACAGAGGAGTATATTTGAGAGAGAACTCCTCGGATGGTATAAGGGAGTTTAAACTAGGAATGTTGGAGGAATGAGGCGCGGACAAGTCGTAAATTAAGCGTAATTTATTAGAGAACTTGCCCTTGACAAGTCCAATAGGGCTGACTCTCCAGGTAGTAAAGGGTGATTGCGAAAAGGGGCCAATCATGTACCCCCGGTCCAACTCGACCTGTAGGAGGGCGGAGATAGCTTCCTCGTCTGAGGCCGCCGAGAGCAGATTCCTGCACTCGTAGGTGGAGTCGGGAAGGGCGATGAGTCCGGTATGGAATCCTGTGGTGAACCCCTGCACTAGGAAGGCTGTAAGGGACGGGGTCGGGTGGGCGGACAGGTAGAAGCTGAGCCACCCGACGTGTACGCGGCCTAGTCAGGCCGGACCCAGCTGCTTGATGCTGCAGGCGCTTCTTGGATGGGCTTTCTGGCACAGGAGGCAGATGTGTAGAAGTCTGCAGTTGGGGTAAAAGCAACCCTTGAAGTTGAAGTTATTACATATGGGTGCCCCCCCCAATGCTCGAACCGGACGTCCAAGCCTGTCGGCCTGGGATGACTGCATGTTTGCATGGGGCGCATTGGAGGTGGAAGGGAAGCTGGGGGGGCGTCTGCCACTCGACTCGGAGCACCAATTTGCCGTGTGGGTGGCAGATTGGCAGATGGAGGAGAGCGGAGGCCCGCGAAGTGGCGGCAGAACAATTCCGTATCAATGGTGCTCCAGTCAGTGACGAGCTGGAACTGGGTCAACCTGGCTGCGGCTTTTGCAGAAAAGGAACGATGATAGTCATAAAAAGAGCACCGACCATATTTGTGGCCTAGGTCGACTATCGCATGGAGATACAGGTCGAGTTCCTCCCTCCTGTCTGGGTTGGCTGAGCAGAGCACATCTCTGAACATCCCGAAGGCCAATACGAATTCAGTGACCGAGAGCTTACGGCTGAGCCTGGGGTCCTTGGCCTTTAGGACAACAGAGACGTCCCCCCAGGAGTACGATTTATTCTCTGCCATTTCCTGGACGGAAATGAGCAGAGACGCTAAGTTGACGTCCTTGCCGTCCAGGATGTCCTTCCTGATGCCCGCTGGGACAAGGTGAGAAGGGAAGATGGTGATGCTACTGCCTGGGTTACCTGCGAGTGTGGGTACTGCGACAGCCGTAGAGAACAGGGTTGCTGGTGGTGAAGTTGGATGAGTTTCCAGGACCCCTACTCTAAGCTGGACGTCGGTAAGTGACGTAGCTAACGAAGCCACTAAGCCATGGAGCTGGGAGATGGCGGAGGATATGGACTGTAGAGACGCCTGGGAATCAGATGGGGCAGCCGCTGGTGGTGGGAACAACAGCTGAAACAGCTCGGCTTTCCTGGCGGTGGCAGGATAAGGGATGCCTCTACGGCGGAGTTCGGCCGTAAGCCTGGGGATGGTCCAAGCCCTGAGGGACTGCGTGGAGCCGTCTGGTGTGCCCGCGAGGGGTGATGGCGGGGCGGAGGTGAAGTCCTCGCTGTCGGCCTGCGACATGTTGTCGGCTAGGAGAAGGGGAATGCACATGTTTTAGAATAAGATGCCAGATAGGAGGGGATAGGGAAGTATTAGGTAATGAGAATGAAAAGAAAAATAGTGAGGACAGGGCAAGGAGCGAAAGGCGTAGATGACAGTTTAGTTTGCGTACGAGCGCTGTTGAGTGAAAATTTAGAAAACTCGAAAGAATGCGTGGCAACTGAGGTGAGCCAGGAGGTGACTGGCTAGGTAACCGATAGCTCATGTGCCGTCTGTGCTCGGCACAGACTGATGAACCAGAGCCCCCAGGGCGTGCTGGGGCGGGCAGCAGAAGTCTGGTACGCTAAGTAAGAATGTTTCGATCTGTAGTGGTTGACGTGTGGCCGGTCTGCTAACCCTCGCACTGCCAGCGAGGTGGATGTTAAGCGACCTTGTCTGTGTGGTGAAGGATCTCGGATCGCTCTTCGAAAACAGAGTGTAATGCGCAGAAGTATGTGACAGTCACTAACGCCTCACAAGCGGTCGAAAATTGTGTATGTGAAGAAACATATGTCGTGAAAGAGTGTGAGAAGAAAGCAAGGAGGCGCCTTGCATTGTATTACGCACCTGTCTGGTGCGTCGATGGATGGAGTCTGGTTGAGGTCGAGACGTGGGTCGACCGGAAAACCTGAGACAAGGGTGACACGGAGACATGTATCTATATATGTATAATGATATTCCCCTTTTTTTTTTTTTTTACCTGGGGAGGATAATGTCCGAACCTGGAGCAGGGTGGACCAAGTGAAGCTTACCGTAAACTGACCTGTGGGGGGAAAGTGATAGAGAAAAAGGTGAGTAGCTGTGTTGCTACTGGAGATGATGAGTGGCTGATTTGAACCACTTGTCATATGCTCGCAGCGATTGCGAGGAGAAGTAGCCTTGCTGTGAGGCGAAAGAAGGAAAGTTTGTGAATAGTAAGTATGTAGGGATGACCATGCGAAGAGAACCTGGAGTAATTAAAGTAAGGTGCGTATGTAATGCATGAAGAAAGTTGCATTTTTTTTTTCTATGACTGGGTTTGTAAAAAGGGGGGGTCCGAATCATGGAGCCGACGTTACGACTGGATTCGGATCGGTCGGAAGTGTCGATGGTGCGGGTCCGAGCCATTTGAGCCGGTGGTGCGACTGTGCTTGGATCGGACGTGTTTAGCGGGGGATTCGAACCTTGAGCCGATGCTACGACTGGGTACGGGTCGGATAGAAGTCTAGTGCCGGAGGGCCGAGCCGACGGTGCGACTGGGCTCGGGTCGTTGTAAACGCCAGAGAATCAAATGTCAAGGGGGCGACACTACGACTGTGTACGGATCGGGTAGAATGGTTCGTTGCTAAGATCCGAGTCGGATGAGCCGGTGGTGCGACTGGACTCGGATCGTTTGGGAATGCCATAGGTCCGAAAGTTTGAGCCGATGCTATGACTGAATTCGGATGGTTTAGAAGTTTGATGTTTGTAGATCCGAGCCGATGAGCCGGTGATGCGACTGTGCTCGGACCAAACGTGGATGCCAGAGATCCGAATCTCTGAGCCGATGCTGTGCCTGTATTCGGGCTGACAACGGGTGCAAGGAGGGGATTTAAATTGCCGGGTCCGAATCGTAGCGCCGGAGATACGGCTGGACTCGGACGGCTGTTCGGTGTTTCGAAGTTGAAGGGGCTTGTGATTGCCGAGGGTCCGGCCTGTAGTGCCGATTGTTAGCGACCAGAGCCGGACCGGACTGTTCGGTGTATGGTGTGAGTAGTAGGAGGTGTGGGGCATCAGTAAGGTGAAGGGAGAGTATCGTAAGGAGGTGTAGGGCATCAGTGACTAGGGATAAGGAAGTGCAGTGTGGGATACCAGTCCATCGACTGGGTATCGGATGTGCGACTTGAGGTAAGAAACTTGCGAGCTGCGAGTAATTCGTACAACAGCTCTGTGAGTCGTAGTGTCTGGCGGGCCGGTGGTAACGTGCGTGCGACAGGGTTCGAAAGACAACTGGATTAGCCGGTAAACATGCGATACAGACGGAAAACACGGGGTTATGAACCGTGTAACTTGTAAAAGAAGAAAACGTGTACCGGCGCTACGATTCGTACGAATGGTAACGGCCGGTCCTACCTGGGACAGCGAGCGGGGATACGATCAACTGCGAACGAAGCTGGAAGAAACGAGGCAACTACACGGACGTAGCGAGTCGTAGGGCGTCGGCTAATGACAACGAATACCGCGCACTAAAGCCGACACTGACCATCGTGGATGGTCTGTTTATGTACCCCTCGAACTCCTCCCATAATTTCAGGCCAGCATACTGGCCTTCCTATATATATAAATGAAATTGCTTCCATTGCATTGTGGACAATCCACAACTTGGGGCAGCTGACGTGGCAAGTGGACAATCCACAACTTGTGGCAAGTGATGTGGCAAGTGACACGCTAAATACAACTACACTGCTGCTCTCAGCTGCTCATATCACTCTGGTCTCACTAAATAGCTAAAATCGTAAATAATACTGTTTTTGGAGCTTAGGGCGGCTCCTTATCATATACATGCAAATGTGGTAAAACACGGCATGCAAACGCCACAAAGCCCGCCTTTCTAAACGCCACTTTCAACCTTAGTTCAGAACACTTTGCACCAGCGTCCCGTCTACATGGGGCCTAAAAACGCCTATGCCATTTACAGCTCCAAAACGCCATGGTGGCCATGAGGCCATAGTTTAACATGGAGAGATGTTTTTAAGCTGCAAAAAACGCTCAAACAAGCCGCTTGAAAAACGTCCGTGTGCATGTAGCCTTATATTAACCACTTGCGCACTGCCCAGACCAAGTTTCACATTTCAGCGCTGATGCACTTTTAATGACAATTGCGCGCTCATACAACACTGTAACCCAATGAAAATGTTTTATTTGTTGGCACACAAATAGAGCTTGCTTTTGGTGCTATTTGATCACCTTTGTGTTTTATTTTTTATTTTTTTCTAGAAATACAAAAGACCGAGTTTAAAAAAAAAAAAAATGGATATTTTACCCACTTCAGCACTGGGCCTATTCTGGCACTTCTCTCCTTCATGTAAAAATCATAAATTTATGGCTATAAAATTACTTCAAAACACCAAACATTATATATTTTTTTGGAGCAGACACCCTAGGGAATAAGATGGCGGTCATTGCAAATTTTTATCTTGCTCGGTATTTGCGCAATAAATTTTCAAACGCCTTTTGTTTGCTAAAAATATTACAAAACAGTAAAGTTACGGCCAATTTTTTGGTATAATGTGAAAGATGTTGTTATGCTGAGTAAATAGATACCTAACACGTCACGCTTAAAAATTGCGCACACATGTGGCATGACACCAAACTTCAGTAATTAAAAATCTCCCTAGGCGATGCTTAAATTTTTTTTTATACGTTACCATTTTGCCATTACAGAGGAGGTCTAGTGCTAGAATTGCTGCACTCGTTCTAACGCACGCAGCAATAACTCACATGTAACTTCTGAGCGCGAGCTACCGGGGACATGGGCGTTTTTTCTTATTTTTGTTTTTTTTTTGTTTTTGTTTTTTGACTTTTATGTATTTCTTACTCTTTTTTAATTTTTTTTAATTTTTTGGGATCTCTTTTATTCCTATTACAAGGAATGTAAACATCCCTTGTAATAGGAATGTGTGTGACAGGTCCTCTTTATGGAGAGATGCAGGGTCAATAAGACCCCGCATCTCTCCTCCAGGCTGGAAAGCATGATATTGTTCCAAAAAAATAACCAATCTCATGCTGACAGCCATGATCACGGCTTGGTTAACGGTCACGGCTTGGTTATACGGGAACACGGCATGATGTCATAACGTCGTGCCCGCGCCTCCGACGGTCATAGAGATGACTGATGACCATCTGGTCACCAGTCATCTCCAAATCGTTCTCCGAGCCCCAGATGGCACGGGAGAGCCTGGAGAAGCACCGGATGGCGGCAAGAGGGGGGGGGGAACATCCCCTTCCCCGCCTATAAGAACGATCAAGCGGCGGAACTGCCACTATGATCATTTTTATTGTGCACAGAATCGCCGGCTGAAAAGAATGATATCTGAATGATGCCTGCAACTGCAGGCATCATTCAGATGTCACCGCCCAAAGCCAAGGATGTCATTTGACGGTGGGCGGTAGGAAACTGGTTAATATTTTTAAAAAAGGTAATTTTTCTTCTTCATTGATGTACACTGATGAGACTGCACTGATGGGCACCGATAAGGTGGCAAGGGTGGGCACTGAGAGGTGGCATTGCTATTTGGCACTGGTGGGCAGTGAGAAGTGGCACTGCTAGGTGGCAATGATAGTTGGCAGTGATGGGCACTGATAGGCACTGGCAGCACTGCTAGGTGCCACTGATTGGCACCAGTGGTGGGCATTGATAGATGGCACTGGCAGGGGCTACTAATTGTCACAGATGATGCAGAATTGCCTCTTCCTCTTCGGGCCCCATGTCCCTTGCACATAAGCCGGTGATTGCCTTTTTTTTATGCTCACGCTGTCAGCACAAGGAGAAAACAAAAACCATTACCCAGCTTTTGTTTACATCACGTGATCAGCTGTCATTTGCTGACAGCTGATCACATGGTAAAGGGCAGGGATCGGCCCCTTACTCGGATCTGTCATCACCCGAGTCTCAGTGACTCTGTGACCACAGCGCGCGCAAAGGGGAGGACGTTTATTGACGGACTCCCGGCAATTGAGGACCATGCTGCATACCTCCCAACTTTTTGAGATAGGAATGAGGGACGCCTATCAGCAAAAGTATGCAGGCATAGGACACAACCCCTTGCCACGCCCCCTTAAAGGAGAATTGTACAAAAAACAAGATTGGTTAAACCCACAAGGGCTTTTTTTTACCACTACTATTCCTTTATATTGGCTTTTTGAAATTTTCAAATGCAGCAATTTAGAAATTGGATGAAAAGTTTAGCACTGGGAAACACTTTTTGATAAAAATTGCATTTTATATACAATTATATAGATCAGAACAAAATGAGGGACAAATGAGGAGGAAAGAGGGACAGAGGGACAGAGGGACATTGCTCCAAATCAGGGACAGTCCCTCGAAATCAGGGACAGTTGGGAGCTATGCATGCTGTGGCCGTCGATCAGTTATAGCACTGATCTCAAGTGATTAAAGAGGGTCAAAATGGGCCATTGACATGCATCACAATTAAACTTAGGAATGAGTCTTTGAAAAGTTAAACTAAATAATTTGGCCACTTTATCCTTCCAAATAATTCACTTCCTGTCACATAGCCACACAGGAAGTGAGGGAAAATCCCTAACAATGTCTTTCCTTGGGGACACACAGGTCAGTCTAAATACTTTCCCCATTATGCACATTGCACTCGAGCATATTGCGGGGTACACCACAAATTATTATTAGGTAGTTTGGACTGTGGGGTTTATTTACTAAAGGCAAATCTACTTTGCACTACAAGTGCACTTGCTGTATATCTGAGCGGGACATGCAAGCCAAAAAAAAAACATCTTTGCTTTTACATGATTGTAACATCCAATCACCAGTACTTTCCCTCAGATTTTCAGCAGCTACACTTTTACTGCAGAGTGGATTTGTCTTTACTAAACCCCAAACTACCCAATGATTTGGGGTGTACACAACAAAGTGCTAGAGTGCAATTTGCTTAATGGGGACACTAGTTAGATTGATCTGTGTGTCCCCAAGAAAAGCCATTGGTAGGGTTTTACCTTCACTCCCTGTTTAGCTGTGTGACAGGAAGTGAAGCCAATGTTAAGAAAAGGAGACAAAGGCCAAACTACAAAAAAAAATATCTAAAAAAAACACAACACACGCAGGGGTTCTAACACTTACTTCGTTTCCCTCAAAATGCCCACAATTAGAATTGTATGGCCTTGAGCTATTTTTAAGTGCAGTGCTCTAAATCAGTGCTTCTCAAGTACCCCCAACAGGCCATGTTTGCAGGTTTTCCTTCATCTTGCACATGTGCTTTAAATCACAGTCAATGGTTTTGATTTTTGGACAGCAATTCTCGATAAGCTAAATTCACAAAACATGTCCTGTTGGGGGTACTTTAGGACTGAGGCTGAGAACCACTGCAGTAAAAAAGGAAAATTGAATACTTACCGCTCTGTATTTCATTTCCTGGTGACGCTCCATGGCAGCACACAATACAATCCATGCATATACTACCATGAAGGCACCAGATTAGACAAATCACACCTGTTTTGTTTTGACATGCCAATCAGCTGTCACATTTGTTGCAAAGAAAACACAAAACAAACATCAAAACTTTCCATCTAATTTTATTGTTCAACAAAACAAAAGGGAAGGCAAAATAAAAAACATGGTCAATTTGAAACAGTTACAGACTCAACATCTTGAGCAATTTTTGGCCAAAAAAATGCAGCAGACAATTAAATCAAAGTGAACAAACAACACACATTAACAACATCAGAATTATTTCAGGGGAACATATCTCCCCCACACCAAAAATATACAATCCACATAAGTTAACCAATCACTTGTTTTGCAAAGACATAACAAATAAAATACATGTGTTACAAACTCGATAAGGACACCAACATGTACATTTTGACACACACAACACACACACACGCCTCTTCTCAAGGCAAGTGACCGAATGCTCTGTGAGCTTTATATAACATATGTTTGTGTGCTATTGAGGCAATTGAAAACACATGCACAGTCCATGAAACACCCAAAATGCAAGTTCACTCAATGTAGAGACTGAAATTCAAAGTGGGCACACCTGTTAAGGATGTCCTTCAATTTCTAACCCATAAAAACACTCTCTGAGTGAGCAGGCCCAGAAATATCCAGGCGCTGTTCACACACAAAAAGCACGGTAAAAAAAAAAAACTGGCTGGGCATGTGCAGAACAACACCAATGCAGCTAGCAAAAAATAACCCCCCCCCTCCCCCCGTCCAAAATTAAGCACATCATCCAGCATGCTACAAAATTAGAGATGGGACAATCACCCCTCCCCTCCACCAACAAATACCATTGCAGTCTATGGGAACTGACTTGTTAATTTTGCTAGTCCCCACTTGGCTGGCTTATCTTCTAGTTATTGGCCTTAAAATGGGGGCCCAGTTCCCACCCTAAGGGACATATATCAATGTCACCAATTTTGAAAACACCAAAAACAAAACAAGGAGAAGTGCCTTTAAATATGCCAAATTGCTTAAGGGCCATTTCACACCACATGCAGTGCATTGCGTTTTTTATGCATCCAAAATGCATGGAAAGTTGGTTATATGGTTCTAAATGGCAGTGTTTGTTCCAGTGCATTCCAGTTCCACCAAAAAAGTAGAACATGCTGCATTTTACCTGCACTGGACTGTACTGGAACGCATCAAAACGCATCATAAACACACTGGAACACACAGGAACACACCTAAATGCACCAAAAACGCACTGGAACACACTTGTCCTTATCTATGGTTAATAAAAAAGAGGGGTGAAAAAAAAGCACTGGACTGCATCAAAAACGTAACAAAAATGCACTGGAACGCATGAAAAACGTGCATGCAGAAAAGCACCTGGAACGCATCCGGATTGCGTTTCTATGGTGTGAACTGGCCCTAGTTCACACTATAGAAACGCAGTCTGGGTGCGTTCCAGGTGCTTTTCTGCATGCACGTTTTTGACACATTCCAGTGCATTTTTGAGGCGTTTTTGATGCAGTCCAGTGTTTTTTTCCCCCTCTTTTCACTTAGGACAAGTGTGTTGCAGTGCGTATTTGGTGCATTTAGGTGCGTTGCGGTGCATTCCAGTGCATTTTTGGTACGTTCCGTTGCGTTTTTGATGTGTTTTACTGGGGTCCAGTACAGTTTTGTACCTAAAAATGTTGATTGGGACAAGGGCCTCATGCCCACAACCCTTGCCCGTTGGTTGTGGGGGTCTGCGGGCGGGGGGCTTATCGGAATCTGGAAGACCCCTTTAACAAACGGGACCCCCAGATCCCGGCCCCCCCCTGTGTGAAATGGTAATGGGGTACAAATGTACTCCTACCATTTCACAAGGAAAGTGTCAAAAATGTAACAAATTACAAGAGCCGGTTTTTGACAATTCCTTTATTAATGTCTTTTCTTTTCTTCCATCGCAGACCCCCACAACCCTTGCCCTTGTCCCCATCAACATGGGGACATCCTCCCCATGTTGAGGGCATGTGGCCTGGTACGGTCTCTTGTCCCCCCCCTCTTCCCCTGCGGCCAGCCAGGTTATGTGCTCGGATAAGGGTCTGGTGTGGATTTTTGGGGGAACTCCACGCCATTTTTTTATAAAATTTGGGGTGGAGTTCCCCTTAAAATCCATGCCAGATCTGAAGGGTCTGGTTTGGATATTTGGGGGGAACCCGCACGTCATTTTTTTTTAAATTTGCAGCGGGGTTCCCCTTAATATCCATTCCAGACCTGAAGGGCCTGGTTATGGAATTTGGGGGGACCCCCACGCTTTTTTTTTTTGGTTAGCAAAGACTTTCAAAGACTTTTCTCTATATTGCCAGGAGCCGACAATTCATTACAGCCGCGGCTGCTTTTAAATGTTTTATTTTTCCTTTAGAAATGTCATTTTGCTGGCGCACTGGCAATTTCAGAGCTGCGCCTGTTCAACTTATGCAAATTGACTTAGGTGACTTGACATTTACTAAGATTTTGCCGGCGCAGTGTCTTGGCGCATTTAAACCATTGAAATTCCCGCGCTGAGCTCAAAAAAACCTCCCGCAGCTCGAATCGTACTTGCCGGTGCAGCGGGCTGGTTTTGAAAAAATTACTTTCCCACTCTATTTTGGGCATATTAGTTATTTGGGCAGGTGTCACTACACTTCCTCACATCACCCCACATCACCCCCAATATTTTCTCACTTCCAGCTTCTTTACATTTAGATTTTAACATGCCCTGCGCCAGGTCCATAGTAGCGCACTAAGCGCCTCCTCCCGGGCGCAGAGAACACTATAGTAAATGGGAAATAGGGCTGCGATACCGGCGCTAATGTTTTGTAAATACCAAAACAGCCATTGCGCGCGCAGATTCGCCAATACTCATGGCGCAAACGTTTGGTAAATCAGCCCCAATGTGTCCCAGGTAGTGAACTGAAGACTGGTAGAACTGACATTTCTCCAGTGAGAGCTTGAGTCCTTCATCACTGAGTCTCTTCAAAACCTTCTCCAGCCTCTCTTCATGCCCCTTCAGAGTCTTCCCGAATACAATAATATCATCCAGATACACCAGTACTTTGATGAGATTCATATCCCCCACTGTCTTCTCCATGAGTTGCTGGAAGGTGTCTGGGGCTCCCGACAAGCCTTGAGGCATGCGATCGAGTTCATAGAACCCCACCGGGGTAATGAATGCTGTTTTTTCTCGGTCTTCCGGGTGCATGGGGATCTGATAATACCCACTCTTCAGGTCCATCACACTGAACCATTTGGCTCCAGACAAACTCTGTAGGGCATCCTCTATTCGTGGGGTGGTGTACTGGTTGGGTATCGTTCTTCTGTTGAGGGTCCGATAATCAATATAGAGCCTCAACGACCCATTTTTCTTCCTGACCACCACTATCGGGGAGGCGTATGGACTTCTGGACTCCTGGATGACACTGGTTCTCTTGAGCTCTGCCAGTTGCTCTCGCAGATCTTCTAGATCAGCCAAAGGGACCCGTCGGACTCTTTCTCTGAATGGCTTGTCCTCCTGCAGGCGGATCCTGTGAGTGGCACTCTTTGCACATCCCACATCGTACTCATCCTTAGAAAAGATCTTTTGCCACCTAGTCAACTGGGCTCTGGCTCTCTCCCTCCATGCCAGTGGCAAGGCCGTCTCTTCCAGGCAGAGCTTCTCCACAGTATCTTTTCCCCCTTCTTCCTTCTCCAAGTCTGACAAGGCGACCAGGGTAGCAGGATTCACTTGGCCCAACAGCATCCGGGCTGGGATCTTCACAGGTGTGTCGGTAGTGTTTCGGATGCTCACCGACACCCTGCCATTGGCCTCCTTGAGAGCTCTTAATGGAACTATTTCAGGGATTACTTCCAACACCGGATGGGTGACCAGGGGGTCTGGTTCCAGGACCATGAAAGGGCCAGGCTGTTCCCAGGTAAGTTTCACGGTAGCCTTCAGACTGGCAACCTCACCGGGCAGTAGCATCTTCTCCTTCCTGTACAACTTCCAGACCTTCCCCACCCATTCTTCTGGAGCCTTTTTTTCCAATACCAGACGCTGATAGGCCTGTTGCAACATAGGATGGATTCTGATTGTTGGGGCGTCCTGTTCCTGTGCTATAGGGGCCGATAATCTCCTGACCAAGTCAGTGTTTGTCCCTATTATGAGGGAACTCTTGTTGGCTTCTGGCGGGCGGGGGCAGACTACCGCCAATGTGTCGAAAATTTCTGTGTCTCTGGCTACTGAAGGGTCAAAGGCCAATCTAATTGGGAGGTATCCGTCGTATGGGAAACTCTGGGTTCCAATTCCCCATATTTGCAAATCTTCTAACTTCTGCAGGGGCAAATGCTTCAGATGTTTCTGATAGAAGTCCCGGTACAGGAGAGTCACTTGGGCTCCTGTGTCAAGGATGGCCCTTGTGTATATCCCTTCTACTTGAATGGGGACCACTGGAGAGGGTCTCACCAGTTTTACAGGGAATTTCTTCGGAGAGGTCTCCTTCCTGGATTCCATGGGTTTGGCCTTCTGTGATTTCATTTTTTTTCACTCTTTTTCTGGATCTGAGTCCTTGTTGGGCCTGGTATGCATTAATTTCCTGCCAAGTTTTAGATTTGGGCTTAGGGTCAGGAGTATTGAGTTTGTGGGATGGGGAATTGTCCCCCTCTCTTCTCGGCTTCTCTTGTTCTCTGATTCTTTTGGAGTTTACTGGAACTGACGGGCACCCGGTTGACTCCTTCACCGGGGCCCTCTGAAGTTTTCCGCCGGCTTTCGGTATGCACTTTAACTCTTCCTCGGGCTGCGACACACTCGGCCGTAATGCCCAACCCCTCCACAGTTAAAACAAACTTCTTCTCTTCTGGCTTGTGGGGAAACTGGAGTTGGGGCATTCTGATACACTTCCTTCTTTACTTTTTCTTTTTGTGTGGCTCCAGGGTTCTTAGCCATTAAAGAGGTCAGCATTTCTAGGACTTGGGTCATTTGTGACTGCATGATAGCCACCTCAGAGTCCCGTTCCGTGGCCATAACAGATCTAACCTCAGCTGAGGAAGAAGGGATGTGTTTCTCAGGCGACTGTTGGTCTTTGAGCAAAGCCTCTTCATCTCTGACTATTCGCACAAGATCTGGATAGTTCAGGGACATGACTCCCCCAGTTGTCTTCAAATGGAGCCAGACTGGATCGGAGCGCAGCGCTCCCTTCATGACCTGCCACATCCTGGCTGCATCTATAGCCTGTGGTACCATCCCTTTCTTCAGGACTATCTGGCAGAGCATTTTGTTCAACCTTCGAACGTATTCTGAAAATTGTTCCCCTGGCTGTTGAAGAGTATGTTCAAACTTGTACATTAAGTCAGTAACTTTCTCCAGCTGGCCGAACTCTTCCTGTAGCATGGTTAGTTAATCATAAGCAGTACAGGAAGTGTTGCTGAATCTGAGGTTCTTCACCGCTTCTGCAGCAGCAACCCTCAAACTTTCGTTTATGCGCTGTTTCTTCTGGATTTCCGTCACTTCCCATCCTTCTACAGCCTGCATTGCTTGTTCCATCCACGTGTCAAAGTCCTCTTCCCCGAGTGGTACAGGTTGTTTACCCCAAAACATTCTGAGCTTCCGGTACCCAGTCTCCACACACACCGTGTTACTCTTCTGGCGTTTTGCAACTAGATCCCCTAAAGCATTAAGGAGCTCAGGGCCCAAACCAGTCAGGGGCGCCGCAGAGGTTGTTGTCTCTTTTGGCTGCTTCTCCTTAACTGTCAGTTCGGGTGGTTCTTTCTTTATGGACTTTGCATGCGCTAAACGGTATATCTTCTGTTCTATAGCCTGTACACTCTGACCTCTAAAGCTCTCAGATATCCCTTCTCTCCATTCCACTAATGCATAGGAGGTCTCCGGGTCTGGCTTTAGGTCCACTACCCATGCCTTCTGGCTCGGGGACAATAACACCATGAGTCGCTCTACATCGCTCTCTGGCACATGTTCGCCGGGGAGTTCAATGACTGCCGCCATGTCTGGAAAAGCGCCAGCTGCTGCGCACCACTGTGTCACTACCAACGGATCCATGCCGGTACTTCTGGCAGGCTTGATTGCAGCGTACAGGATGCCGGACTCTGAGCCCCCACGTGTAGCAATGCCCCCAGACTAAGAGGGCTGCTGGTATAGATTTGGGCCTGTACACACTGCTGTCAACCCCCAGTTAACTGGCTCTAACCTCCCTTGGCACAGATAGTAGTAGAGATGGGATTATGAAACCCGTTAGCTATGGGGATCACAATGCCGCAATAAACATATAACCACACAATGAATTGGCTTAACCACAAGTACTTTTTTTTACTGAATATATATATATGTCATGTTAAACAGCAATACATGTGCATATGCAGAGCCCTGCAATTGTTAACTATTCAGCATAAAGCAAGCACTATGTTCCAATAGCAATTACACACGCTAAATGTCACTTAACTATGCTCGCGAACTTCCCCCTCGTGGGCAAGATGGCGCCCAAACAATGTCTAAAGTTCTACAGTCAGGCCTGACTATTGCAGATATGGTGCTTCCGTTGGGAAGGATCTTCACTAGCAATGGTGGTGCACTTTGTAGGTTATTTGTAATACACAGGCAACAAACAGTTAACTTCTTTGCATGTACTAAAGAGTTCAGCTAACGCTGCACAGCACACTGTCCCTCTGGTGTTGTGGTGGATATTATATATAAATGTCATTGTTTTCTCTTTTCCCACCGCTATCATTTGATTTCATTTTATATAGACAAAAGGTTTTTAATCACTTATTTTAAGCATTTAAGCGAGACGTATATCTCCGTAACAGATGTTGCCCGGCGTGTGAGGAAGTTTAAATTTAGGTGAGTATTATTTCTCGTATGGTAGACAGAGCTGGTTCAAACGCCAGAAATACTAAGTGTTTTCTTATGTCTTTTTAACCTGTCTGAATACCTAACAAAAACTTCTCAGAAGTTAACTTTTTACCTTTTTGTCTAGGCGAATATTTTGATGAGACTGATTTTTGAATAATGTATGTATATAGAATGAAATTGCAGCAGGGTATCGGTATGAATAATAAGGGCTCTGTTTGGAATCAATTTCAGTTGACCCTTTGAATAAGATTAGGCCAATCTTTGGGATTGAAACAAACCTGTGCGAATAGGGCTGCGCTTCCACTGGCGCAACTCCAATGTCGTGTGACGTTGAAATGCAGCTTTAGTGCGACTGTGGTGTGGTGTTGAATGCGATTTTGATAGAGTCACTGCAGCTTTGAGTCACATAGATTGGAATAGGTGCTATTGAAATCAATGGTAAGCGATTTGTAATGCGACTTTGTGTCCAAGGTCGCATGGCGAATTGCATCAGTGGAAACGGAGACTAAATCACACTGAATTAGCTGGATGTATGCGAATCTATCTTTCTGTGTAAACTACTAACGGGGGGATTGTAAGCTGTTGGGGCAGATTTTGATGTTTGGTGCGAATGGAGTAGTGCGTTTTTGTTCGGTGTTGCAATCTGATGGAGACTATTTTTGTTTTCCTTTGTGTGTGGGAACCCATGTGGTATGTCCCAAGCTGGTTTTGGCGGGAAAAATTGGGCATCATCCACCATTTTGTAATGTCCATGAGATGTGCGGTGGTCATCCACCATTTTGTGGTGGCTTGGCTTGTCGGCCATCTTGAGAGGCGTTTAGAGTTTGAGATGGGAAGTTCCAGGTTAGAAAACAAAACTGTCTCCTGCACCACAAGCAATCAGAGGGTCTAATCAAGCTTAACGCTTGGGAAGCCCTGTGATACAGTAATTTTTTATTTTTTTTGGAATACTTTGGAGAAGTCCACGGGGAGATTAAACTATTTATTTAGTTGGGAAGATTTCCAGGCTAATTTTTTGAAGGACTATAGTCAGAGCAGCGGTTGTTCTGGCAGAGTAGTGAAAAAAGGTTCGCAACGGCGACAGGGGCGGTACCTGTCGACCCAATCATTGGTCAGAGAGTAGCTAACTCTGGGAAAAAGCAACCTATAAGAGGTTTGCGGGATCGTCCGTAAAGGATGGGTAAAAAACAGTTCAAGGTCTTTCGTCCGTAAAGGATGGGTAATAAAATCGCTTCAAAGAGGGAGTCTAACCGTGGGGAACCTTACCACTTGACCCCAAAGGAAGAAAGGATTGATACAGGGGCCTTGAGTTGGGAAATATGCAATGTTGGGAATGGTGGACTGGGAAATTGTATTTTGAAAAAAAAATGGTACGGTCAAGCCAAATGCTTGGGAAAGAGATGCTTATTGTGCATGGATGGTAGAATAATGATGAACAGGGGGACAAGGAGGAACCTGACCAAACAGATGTTATGGGTTTAAGAAGTACAGGTTATGATAGAAAAGATTCTGATTTGTGTGATGTCTAGAGGTCATCTTTGACCAAGTGTGTGAATGTGTGTGTGGAGACTATGCGAGAGGTGTAGTGCGGGTCTGTGACATCATGTTCTCAGCTGCTGACAGCCCTTTCTTTCCAACCAGATCTGTGAGAATGTAAAACGAATTGTATTGACATGCAAATGACCTGAGCCAGGCTGTAATGGTTTTTTGTGAAAGTGCTTTTACTAAACTGTGTTTGTGTTACAGAAGACGATTCAGCAAGGGATTTTGTGGTGAAGTATTATGATTGGTTGATAAATGGTACTGTTAAAAAGTTTGCTAATTTTTTTTCTCACCATGGTGAATAATTTTTTTTTGGGGGATTACTGGTATAAAACACAAACCACGTGGTATTAATGTGTATCATGTAATACATATTAATTAAAAGTTGAGCTCAACAATTTTTGGTATTTTAAAAAAAAGTGCACGGTTTATGTAATGTAAAGTAATGTAATGTATATTTGTGTTTCATATGCTAATGTCTTGTTACTGGAATTGTTTTTTGTAAATTGCAAAAAATGGAATGTTTATCCCTAACTTTTATTGGAATTTTATCCCTCAGAGTCGATAATTGGGTTTTCTGGCTTTCAGAACAAGAGGAAATCGTAGCCTCCAGAGGACAACGTGATAAAAAATGATTTTTTCCTGGTTGGTCGGGTTTCACATGTAAAATGTTTTAGGTTGTCGCCACCATTATCTAGTTGGAATGTCTAGTTGTCAGTCCATTCGGTTGTGTTTTGGACCACCCAGTGTGTGTTGTATGTTCTGATCTACTGAGTAGCAGAACCAATTAACTGAAGTCTGCATAAAAGTTGAGTAAGACTGCCGGGGATAATTGGCACTCTAACACATATGTGAGGCTAAGGAGCATTATAAATCTCTGCCAGGGGTACTGCACTTAGTGGTAAAAGGGTAATGGTCTGATGTTACTTTGGGCGAACTTGTGTTCAGGAGTAGGACTGCTTACACCCCCCCTCGCTGTCATTGTAATTAGGTACACGCCCAACCATACCTGGCTGTACAAGTTTGGCTCATTGCCTGAAGCTAAGGTATGCTAATGTCCCTAGCTATCTGTGTGTCCCCAAATGTAGTTCAAACCTGTTTTCCTACCGTGTCACCAAGCAATCCCATCTCTCTGAAATAGGGGAAACCAACACTTCTCATAGTTTCCTGCTGGGACTGTTTATGTGGCTATTTGTTACCAATTGCCTAATAAATATCTGTGTGTTTCAAGGCACACCGGTCGGCTCGGGTACCCCCTACTGTTCAGTGGTCCCGGCGCCTCAGTGCTGCAAGGGATTTGTCTTAGTCTGCTGGTCAGGTGTGTCTGGTAGCAGCAGTTTCTCAAGCTGGATACACATTATGCAATTTAGTTTTCCCATTTATTTTAGATTTACCTGCAGATGTGTGGTATGAGGGCCTGCCTGCTTGCATACAAGTTGAGAGGGTATAGGTCTGGCCTCATATTGTATAGTTTTGGTTGAGTCTGGGAAAAAAATAAATAAAAAATTGTGCAGGAAGGTTGGATGGGGTGTTACCAGCGCTTGGCTGTTCCAAGAGCCCTCAAGTCCGAGGTATGTGTGGGCATGCCGTATTCTCCTCAGTTTACACCCATAGGTGTCCTTCCTGTCCTAGAGTCCTTGTGTACCTTAACTAGTTGTCTGTGTCTTGCAGGCCAAGAAGACCAATGCCCCAGTGTGGCACTAGGCTCCTGTCATTCATGTGAGTCCTGTCGGAATAGTGTAGGCAGCTTGTGTTGTAGGGGTGAAGGATAACATTGTCTGAATACCGAATTGAAAGAGGAGGGAGAAGGTATGCAATCTATATGAGGGATTGGGTGTACCTGGTGGCAGGTGGTTTTCAATCCGGGTATCCAGACCATATCCCATATAAAAAAGAGAGGCTTGATGGCGACTGTCTTTGGAGCGGGAGGCAGGTCACTGGGTACCATAAACACTATGGAGCTGGAGATAATCAGGAACACATTGGGAGGTCCTGGGCTACATATCAGGGAAAGGAGGAAATGTTTTTTGGGGGACAGGTGGGACACTGAATATGGTGCAGGTATCTACAGTATTCCATCACCACATGGCGCTCCAGCATCTTATAATGTTTGATGAAAACCTATTATTCTATATGTACTGAATACACACTGAATCAAGCGCGGTCATGGTACCAGTGGCTTGCTCCCAGAGATGTGCGGACACAGAGTACAGGACGCTTATCTCGGAGGAATAACCGGAAGAGGAGGGATGTGTTCAGCACTATATGGGGGGGGAAAGAGAACCACAGTGTAAAGTGGCTCAAGATTTCATCAACCATGGTGAGAGATTGGTAGAGAGTGTGAGATGGTACAGGGCAGATATATGTCATTGGCTCTGGTGTGCACACATGGGCAGGTGGAGTTATCAACCAGCATCAAGCTGATTGTACAAATCTCTCTATGAGGGGCAGTGGCCTGATGAGTTAGCATCACCACTCAGTGAGACTGTGCCAAAACACGTCGCCTACACTAATCCAAAGTGGTAGTCGAATGCCTGGATGGGCTGTACTGGTTTGGATTGTGAAAGGTGTTACAGAAATGCAGACTCGGTCTGTAGAGTTGAGGGCACCAGTGGCTTACTGACTGGGGATTCTATCTTGTTGCATTTGTGACTAAGGAACCCACCTGTGATCAGAGGGTACGGAAGCTGGGGGAAGGTAGATATTTCCCTCTGTCAGAGGTGTGAACACTATGTCCCTTGCACGGCCAATACACAGTGGTGAATGTATTTCATGCTGTGCTCTGGATGGGGAGATCATTGCTGGGAAGGAAGCACCTGGGTATTATTTGGGATATAGGCGAGTTTGGTTATTTGACCTAGAGGATACTGATGTGGCGTTAGGCATGGAACAAGGGTGTTTCTTGAACCTAACAGTAGGTAGGGGTGCATGATATACCCTGGGCATGGTCACTGGGATAGAATTTTGTGGGTTTTTGTCATTGCTTCGATGGTGTAGGTGTTAGACTCAATACCGGATGCTGGGGTACTGATGCTGACATCACATGGCTAATGATACACTGTTTTCAGCATCAGGTTGAATTGTACTCAGCAGGGTACACTACCCCGGGGAGTCTATTGTACCTACACTCTTGTCCTTGGGAGGGATATAGAAGGAACCCCGGGTTTCACCCCTATAGCCCCGAAAGAAAGTTTTTTTTATAAAACCTGACATCCCCTTACACTTAGTGAAACTTCCGTTGGCATTCGGGGAGGAGTTAAAAGATGGGTAGTTAAACTTTGGGCAACAGGATTTAATTGGTGCCAACAGTTTGGGCAAGGCGTGAATAAAAAGGCCCTTCTCTAGGGGTTGGTAATCTAAGAGGAGGGGGTGGAACAAAAATAATAGCCTCTGGGAATTATCTGATATGGAGCGGGCTGAGGTAACATTTTAGGTGGAGGCGGGGTAGGCTTCCTGGAATAAAAGAGTATTTAGGGACACCTAGGTGTGGAAAGGGGAGCGCCTGGCTGGGCGTATGGGTTTAAAGGTGGGGAGTTCCAGAGATTCTGGAGCAGTCCTGAGGTGGAGCATGGGAGGAGATAACAAGGGAGATGGAAATCAGGATGTTCTGGGGCCAAAAACTTTAGTAAACTCCACCCTGTTGCGGTCCCAATGCGGGTCACTAGTAAGAGACCGATTTAGAGTAGCTTGCGCATTTAAGAGAGGACCCTAGAACTATATTTTTCTTGTTTTTGTTCTAGGGATAAGCCTGTTCAATCTGTAATATTAAAGGACAGTCGGGGTGACTAAATTCTAAAAAAGTTTTTTTGGCAACCATTGGTTTAGCCTCTCCTTTTTAAAATATTTTAATTTTTTTTGTTTTTCTACCCGACTTGTAAATTGTTAGTGACAGTGATCCTGTTCACCTGTTGATCACTAATAGGGGAGAAGAGTTATCTATTTTTATTTTTTCCTCCTTTATTTTATTTTTATTTTTATTTTTTATTTTTTCTGCCAAGCTGCTGCTGCAACAGCCACAATATATTATTTTTCGAGGCACTGTTTCAGGACAGTTATATATTGTTTGTTTGTTTTTATGAATGCAGAGTCAGTGCTCTTTGACATAAAGGGAAATGGGTGACAAACGGTTCGGGTCGAAGCAGCATTGAACCTGTATGTTTTGTTGCTTATTGTATTTTTTTTTCTCTCTCTTTCTTTTCTCTTTCCTACTTTCTATGGTTCATATTCTGCTTTATCTTGGAAAATAAATGTATTCATCTTCTGGAACTTTTGTTTGAATATCAGAGATGAGTTGTGAATTGTAAGGGTTTACCGTCTCTGCCTGACTCCATTTTTTTAAGAGTCCAGTGGGTTCCATAGAATGGGTTCCTGAAACATACAAATACCATATTTCACAAAGTATCCCTGGACATCCAGGTCCCATGTCTTAATGTAATTTTACCTCCCCTAATCTGCCCACTGCTTTAACCTGAGCCCCGTGAGCAGGTGTGGTGAACCCAGGGACCTAACAATAGCAGGCAGTGTTGACTATCCCTACCATCAAGGGCAATGGATGATACTGGCCGTGGCTCGGTCTCAGTACCCTGTGGGGATCCCACCTTACTCGTACACATTGTACCCCTCATAGGTATTTAGTCTTAATGGCCACGCCAATGCTCGTGTCTGACATTCCGCCAATAACTCCGGTCTGACGTTCTCCTTTTTTTCTTGTTTTTTTGTATTCATGCACCACTGTCCGGAGGCCCGCCCATCCACCACCTGAAGAAGCAACGCATCTCTTAAGAAAAACGTGCCACGAATAAGACTCTTCTGAAACTTTCCTTCACCATGCTGAAAAGTGCTGTCTCGCGGTCCGATCCAATCGTGACAATCATAACACCATATTTCCAAGCTACAGGACTAAATATGAAAGGATCCCGCCATTAATGTTTGAATTTTGCTCTTCCAATGCAGAGGGGCGATGAAGCATTGCAGTACAGACTCTCATGGGTCGGATGTGAAGTCTCAAAGGCACCAGGACTGTCTCAAGTCTACCTTGATGGGTTACGGCGGGTTCAAGAAAGGAAAAGGCCGCAGTGGTGGTGGGGAAAGGGTCGGGGGGCTTCTGGGCCGTTGTGGGTGGATACAAGATCATTGAAGGAGGTCATAAGTTCAATAATGAACTTGAGGGGGTACTGTGGTGGATATTTTGATTCTAATTCTTTTTCATATCCTGTACTCTAAATAAACCACCATGCCCCCCAACGGACACATGTATATATGTATTTATGAAACACTACCCTTGTAGGAGCTGCTGGTTTAATAGCGTCCAATCATTGGGAACAGGACGCTGTATGTGTATGTATGTATATATATATATATATATATATATGTAGGGGGACGGGTAAAATCTGTTTATGAATTTACTGAAATATATCTTCTTTGAGAGAGAGCTCCCCCCCATACTGTAAACAAAGGACGTATCATCTCCTGTTGGGTGGGAACATGGATTAGGTTTCAGGTGAAACTTAAGTGTCCTTTGTCTTGGGGGGGGCGGTCACCGCAGGGGCCCTTAGCATGCTTGCTAATGTGAGAAACTTGTTGAACTGAGCATCAAAGGAACACACCTCTATCTGATAAAAGCAGAAAGAGGTTTGAGATTTCAACCAATCAGGTGGTCAGCTTTAAACCAATGAGACCACAGGATTTTGGGTTCTGGTTGGCATAGGGGGTATAAAAGTCAGGTACACTCATGGCTAGAGTCTCTTAGAATGAAGATCTGATGCAGACGACATGGTGACGTAATAAGCTCTCTCCCTCTCTCTCTCTCTCTTTCTCTCTCTTTCTCTCTCTGTCTCTCTCTCTCTCTCTCTCTCCCTCCCATAAGGGTGCCGCTGCTTCTCTTTTGCTCTCTTGTTACTATTGGTATTATCATGTAACATTGGTATCATCTTCATCATAGGTATTATCATGTTTGTCATAGCAATATTCCTATTATGTATCGTGTAACATTGGTATCACCTTGCTATTAGGTGGTATCGTTTCTGTATAAATAAATGTCATTGTTTTCTCTTTTCCCACCGCTATCGTTTGATTTCATTTTATATAGACAAAAGGTTTTTAATCACTTATTTTAAGCATTTAAGCGAGACGTATATCTCCGTAACAGTGTGCAATATAACACTCTGGTAATGGTGGTCCCTGAACTAAGGACACTGGGCCTAAGATTAGCCAGTTAATCTCTGAGCAGGTGCTCTCTCACCCGACCGGACCAGTCCGTACAACCGACTTGCGTAGCTGGGGCTCCAGCACACCGTCTCACGACACCCGTTGTCTCTGATCCTCCCGACAGTCCTTGAGGGGATGATGGACGAAACGACACCTGGGATCTCCCGTGAAGGTCGGAGGGTTCTCTGGATCTCAAGGCCCAAACTCCTAGGCCCAGTTCAGCGGCAGACTCGGCGTTGGTTCCACTTGCTAGGGGGTGGTGTCCAAAAGAGACCCGTGTGTAGCTCCACTCATCCTTATATAGCCCTTCCCCAGCAGACCTTTTGCTGGGCAATGCACTCTGGGTGTCCCGCTGTACACTGGGTATGGTAGTCTTTTGAGCTCCTTAAAGTGACACCCGCTACACATGTATATGAGAGAGGTGTGGAGTGTATGGTGGGGGGTAATATAACAAGAGAGGGGTGCGGAGTGTATTGTGGGGGGTAGTATGTATATGAGAGGGGTGCGGAGTGTATGGTGGTGGGTCGTATGTATATGAGAGGGGTGCGGAGTGTATGGTGGGGGTAGTATGTATATGAGAGAGGTGTGGAGTGTATGGTGGGGGGTAATATGTACATGAGAGGGGTGCGGAGTGTATGGTGGGGGTAGTATGTATATGAGAGAGGTGTGGAGTGTATGGTGGGGGGTATTATGTATATTAGAGAGGTGTGGAGTGTATGGTGGGGGGTAATATGTACATGAGAGAGGTGTGGAGTGTATGGTGGGGGGTAGTATGTATATGAGAGGGGTGCGGAGTGTATGGTGGGGGGTAGTATGTATATGAGAGGGGTGATCATGGTAGAAAAGTGGTATATGGTGGTGTGAATGAGCCCTAATTTTTTGCTCCATCACTGCAGAGACCACCTTGCAGTGACATGCATGGAGCAACTGAAGTTAGCAGCACAGCACCAGTATTAGTTTCCCACCTTGCTGCAGACACTGGTCTCACTGCCCCCTCCCCCATCTCAAGTCCCGGCACACAAGTTTCAAGTTTTCCCACAAAGCTGAAAGCTCACCTCCCTCCACACATCCGTTGTCCTGTCGCAGAACAAACTCTCAGCTGCCTCCATAGACCCGGGAACCGCCACAACCCGCTCCACTCCCACTGCTTCTTATCGCACTGAGCGGACAGACACAGGACACAATGTGCTGCGCCGAGCACACAGATCGGAGAGGAGAGGGAGCCGCAGCGTACCGAATGACCGCTAGGGGGTACTGTAGGTGGGCTTCACAATTCATTGAGAACATCACCATCCAAATGGTCAGTCCCTCCCTGGGCAGTACAGCAGAGCTCAAAGAAATGGCTGCGCAAGACGCGCAGCCATTACTTTGACAGACTGTCACTCAAACCAGCCCACTGAGCCACCGACCCACCGGGATACTCCCGGTAGTCCCGATGGCCATTCCATCCCTGCCCACAGTGCAAAACTAATCAGTGCCTCAAACAGTGCTGCCCACCATTGTCACCTACCAGTGCCCATCATTGTCACCTACCAGTGCCCATCAGTGCCCATCAGTGCCACCTATCAGTGCCACAGATTAGTGCCCCCATCAGTGCCACCCATCAGTGCCACCTTATCTGTGCCTATCAATACCGCCTTATCTGTCCCCATCAGTGCCGCCTTATCTGTGCCTGTCAGTGCCACCTTATCTGTGCCTATCAGTGCCCACCAGTGCAGCCTATCAGTGCCCACCAGTGCAGCCTATCAGTGCCCATCAGTGCCACCTCATCAGCGCATATCAATGAAGGAGAAAAATTACCTGTTTGCAAAAAAATTTAACAAAATATAAAACATGATTTTTTTTCACATTTTCCATCTTTTTTTGTTTGTTTAGCAAAAAATAAAAACCCCAGAGGTGATCAAATGCCAGCAAAAGAAAGCTCTATTTGTGGGGAAAAAATGATAAAAATTTCATTTGGGTACAGCGTTGCATGACCGCGCAATTGTCATTTAAAGTGCATCAGCGCTGAAAGCTGAAAATTGGTCTGGGCAGGAGGGGGGTTTAAGTGCCCAGTAAGGAAGTGGTTGAGGGGGGATATGATCAACATGTACAAATATATAAGGGGTCCATATAGTGAACTTGGTGTTGAGTTATTAATTTTATGGTCAACACAAAGGACAAGAGAGCACTCTTTACGTCTAGAGGAAAAGAGATTTAATCTCCAAATACGGAAAGGTTTCTTCACAGTAATGCCGCGTACACACGGCCGTTTTTCTCGTCGAAAAAAAACAAAATTTTTCCCATTCGACGAGAAAAACGATAGTCTGTGGGCTTTCTGTCGTTTTTTTCGACGAGAAAAACGGCATTAAAAACAACGAGAAAAATTAGAACATGTTCTAATTTTTCTCGTCGTTTTTTTCGACATGTTTTCCGCGGCAGTGTTTCCCATAGGGAAACACTGCCGCGGAGCCCACAGACGGTCGTTTTTCTCGTCAAGAGAAAAAATGACGTGAAAAACGACCGTGTGTGGGGAACAAGCTGTTCCCCCGTTTTAAATGACATTATTCACGGCGGTTTTTTTACCCGCCGTGAATAATGATCGTGTGTACGCGGCATTAAAGCTGTGAAAATGTGGAATAGACTCCTTGCAGAGGTGGTTCTGGCCATCTCTGTAGATTGCTTTAAGAAAGGCCTGGATTCTTTCCTAAATGTACATAATATAACTGGGTACTAACATTTATAGGTAAAGTTGTTCGGGGAATATCCGATTGCCTCTTGGGGGATCAGAAAGGATTTCTTTCCCCTGCTGTAGCAAATTGGATCGTGCTCTTCTGGGATTTTTCGACTTCCTCTGGATCAACTGTGGGTATAGAATTGGGTATATGGGATTGTATGATATTATTATTATTATTTTATTTTTTTATGGTTGAACTGGATGGACTTGTGTCTTTTTTCAACCTGACTAACGCTAGTCTGTGGGCTTTCTGTCGTTTTTTTCGTCGAGAAAAACGGCATTAAAAACAACGAGAAAAATTAGAACATGTTCTAATTTTTCTCGTCGTTTTTTTCGACATGTTTTCCGCGGCAGTGTTTCCCATAGGGAAACACTGCCGCGGAGCCCACAGACGGTCGTTTTTCTCGTCAAGAGAAAAAATGACGTGAAAAACGACCGTGTGTGGGGAACAAGCTGTTCCCCCGTTTTAAATGACATTATTCACGGCGGTTTTTTTTACCCGCCGTGAATAATGATCGTGTGTACGCGGCATTAGAGCTGTGAAAATGTGGAATAGACTCCTTGCAGAGGTGGTTCTGGCCATCTCTGTAGATTGCTTTAAGAAAGGCCTGGATTCTTTCCTAAATGTACATAATATAACTGGGTACTAACATTTATAGGTAAAGTTGTTCGGGGAATATCCGATTGCCTCTTGGGGGATCAGGAAGGATTTCTTTCCCCTGCTGTAGCAAATTGGATCGTGCTCTTCTGGGATTTTTCGCCTTCCTCTGGATCAACTGTGGGTATAGAATTGGGTATATGGAATTGTATGATATTATTATTATTATTTTATTTTTTTATGGTTGAACTGGATGGACTTGTGTCTTTTTTCAACCTGACTAACTATGTAACGATGTAATATTAGGACACTTACCTGTCCATGAAACCAGCGGTGTCTTCACCCGAGCCGATTTGTCATTTGGCTCTCGGGTGCTGCCGCTGCCGTCTCGGCTATGGGAAACCAGCAGTGAAGCCTTGTGGCTTCACAGCCAGTTCTCTAGTGCGCACTGAAAGGTGCCAAATGTGGCAGCGGAGGGTGGGTGGAGCTCCGCTTTCATGAACATGTAGCGGGGTATCGTTTTCTTAAACCCAAGAGACTACAGTTCCCAGCACGCTTTAAGGCACCCAGAGTGCATTGCCCCGCGCAAGGACTGCTGGGGTGGACTTTATAAGGGAGAGGCAGAGCCTGGTTCTTTCTCTTTGGACACCGCCCTCCCAGCAAGAGGATCCCTGTGCTAACCTGCTGCGTGTACAAGGCCTGAAGCCTGGGCCTTGTGCTTTTCCAAAGAGCCTTCCGCTCCACCGAGGAGCCTGCGGAGCGTCTGTTCCTGTTGCTGAGTGCTGTCATCAGGAGGACCGAAGACCCGGGTGTCGTGGACACTGTGAAGCGAGTCACAGTAACGGAAGTAACGGACAAGGACTAGTCCGGTCGGGTGAGAGAGCACCTGCTCAGAACTATACCACAATAGCTCTAGGCCCACTGACTGTATTCAGGGCCACCACAGTGATTGCAGTTACACTTTGGGGAGACTATCTGCAGAACTGAGTTATTAGTTTCCCTGGTATTGTAAAGTTACCGATCATCGTTACTTTGTTGGATTACAATTGTTCTTAAAGTGCACCACTGTGTTTGCTAGCGAAGATTTCTTCCACAGAACTATACCCAAATCGTAGTCAGGCCTGACTGGGTAGTATAGGACATTGCTGGGCGCCATATTGTCCACGAGGGAGGATAGCTGCAGCGGGGTCTGTTAAACTGTCTATCATATTGCTGAACGTTTGATGTGTTAATAAGTATACCCATATTGCAGGGCTCTGCATGTGACATTGCATACTGTTTATCATTTTAACCTTTACCAACAGTAAAATATTAGAGTTAAGTATATTGGTTGTCAGTGTCATTTACTGTGCTATACCATACTGTGTGCCTTACTGTGGGATTGTGTCATAGAGAATATTAGAGTGACTGCAATTCTATCATCCCCTTTACTAACTGTGCCACGAGAGGTTAGAGCCGATTGCCAGGGGTTGACAGCGGTGCACTACAGGGCCCAAAACAATCAAGGCAGCCCTCTTAACTGGGGGTATCGCTACATACATGTATAGCATTAACGAAAAAAGAAAAAAGGTTGGGTTCTCTGCTCACTAAGTAGAGAAACACTGTGCTAATTAAAGATTAAGCGCACAGTGTGGCATTAAGGACGGACTCACCAATCAAGGTGCGATCTCTGTGGTCAAACATCAGATATGAAGGGGCCCACCAGGGAGAGAATAAAGAAAAAATACTCCCCCAGGATAAAGAAGCCACAGGTGGACCACGCCGCTTATATGAAATGCAGAAGGAACAGTGACTTATATATCAAATCCCTTAAAATGCCCCCTATACATAAATACCACTGGATATGCCTCTTCCTTGAACTAGTTAAGAAGGACCTGGATGGGATTGACTGGAAAAAACGAGGCCCGGATAATCTATCTATAGAGGAACGCCTTGCCCTCTGTGAACTAGAGATGGCAGGTAACCTGACAATCAAGGGTAGTGACAAGGGGGGCAATGTTGTTTTGCTGTCGGATGAGCTCTATGAGCGGGAGGTCTTTAGACAGCTCATTGATGTCTCCACTTACCGCAAACTGCCCTTTAACCCTTTTTCTACCCTTGTTGTCAGTATCAATGAGTGGGGCCTCAGGGCAGTTTCCTTCTTCCTTAAACCAACAATACCCAGAATTTGGAGCTCAGAATGAGTTCATTCTGGAACTCCTTGAACTGGCTCTGTCTAACAACTACTTCCAGTTTCTTTAATGTTACTATCAACCGATTAGGGGCACTGCAATGGGTGCACCTTGGGCACCCTCATACGCCTGCCTTCACCTTGGTCTGTGGGAGCTGGAGGTAGTCCGTCCCATGCCGATGTACCTCAGCCATGTAATTACCTGGCTGAGGTACATCGATGATGTCCTTCTTGTCTGGCAAGGTGACACGGAGCAACTGCATGAATTCCTGTGTCAGCTCAATGTTAATGACAGAAACATCAGGCTCACTCATGTTGTTGACCCTTTGTCTATCTCCTTTCTGGATCTAAATGTTTCAATTGTCGACAACCGGGTAACCACGTGCACCTACAGGAAACCCACTGCTGCCAACACCCTCCTTCAGGCCTCCAGCCATCATCCTGACTAGTGATGAGCCGAACACCCCCGGGTTCGGTTCGCACCAGAACCCGCGAACGGACCGAAAGTTCGCGCGAACATTAGAACCCTATTAAATACAATGGATGCGAACGTTCGGATTCTAAAGTGATAATTATAACGACTATTATCCATGTTATTGTCCGAAACAGAGTTTGGGAACCCGGGTTCTGCACCAGGGGACATGTATCAATGCAAAAAGAAGTTTTAAAAACGGACGTTTTCCGGGAGCAGTCATTTTAATGATGCATAAAGTGAAAAAAAAAAAGTCAAATATTCCTTTAAATATTGTACCTGGGGGGTGTCTAAAGTATGCCTGTGAAGTGCCACGTGTTTCCCGTGTTTAGAACTGTCCCTGCACAAAATAACATTTCTAAAGGAAAAAAAGCCATTTAAAACTGCTTGCGGCTTTAATGCAATGTCTGGTCCCGGTAATATGGATGAAAATCTTTAGGAAAAATGGCATAGCTACCCCATCAACCCCCCCCCCCTACCCCAGCCCATTACCAGCCCCTTTGGGTCTTGTATGGATATTAAGGGGAACCCCGCACACAAAATTAAAAAGCCCCTATATACTCTGAACAGCCGTATACAGGCGGTGCATACAAGACAGGGACTGTAGGTTTGTTCTTATGTAGAATCTGTTTGTAATTTTGAACAGCTGCATTGTTTAAGTGTAGCTCCATGCCAAATTCCTTTTTTTTAGCTTTTTGGAAAACATAGGGAACGGTTATCACCCCTGTCACATTTTTTTTGCTGTCTGTGCCCCTGTTCAGAACATTTCACCTCACTTTGCGTCCCAATGACAACTGTTTTTGAAATGTGGTGTTTGTATTGAAACAAGGATTGGTGATAAAGCATCAGTAGAGAGGAGACACCTTTCTCCCATATTAATTCTTACAGGAGAGAATTTTCCTTCCAAGGGGTAGATTTCCTCTCACTTCCTGTTGTCTTCTTCCGTTTGCAAGTAGTAGTAGTTTGTAAGTTGGATGTTTGAAAGTAGGGACCTTCCGTATA
Source organism: Rana muscosa (assembly GCA_029206835.1). NCBI lineage: Eukaryota > Metazoa > Chordata > Amphibia > Anura > Ranidae > Rana > Rana muscosa. Next base: position 28,101,501 of record JARGYO010000162.1, on the reverse strand, counting down.
TACTCTGCAGAAATTGGCCCCTTAGGTGTTGGTGTTGGCACAACACTGAAAGCACTCACAGTTATTCTTGGTGGGTCCTGGAACGCCCTGCTGTCAAGTATAATATCAGGAATTGTAATAACATATAATTGTTGATCAGTGGTAGTAAAAATTGGGCCTTTGATGGTGGTGCTGGTGCCACAACACTGTAAGGCCTGACAGTTACTCTTGGTGGGCGCAGCAATGGTCCCTGCTGTGAATTATTAGATCAATAATTATAATTGCATGCCCCTGTTGAACAGGGGCTGAAAAACTGGGCCTTTGGTGGTGGTGGTGGTGGTGATGGTGTTGCTGGTGCCACAACACTGTAAGGCCTGACAGTTACTCTTGGTGGGCGCAGCAATGGGCCCTGCTGTGAATTATTAGATCAATAATTATAATTGCATGCCCCTGTTGAACAGGGGCTGAAAAATTGGGCCTTAGGCACTGGTGGCACAACACTGCAACCCCTCACAGATACTGTACTTGGAGCACAGCAATGAGGCCTGTTGCAAAGTATTGCATCAAAAATTTTAATTACACGCCCCTGTTAAACAGGGGCTGAAAAATTGGGCCTTAGCCACTGGTGGCGTCACCCATAAACCAAAATGATCTTCCAAGCTATCATCGTTAATCGTATCATTGAGGAGGAGGAGGAGGATAGCCAGACAACATAACAGCACAGGCACTCAGCATCAGCATCAGTCTTGAAGGGATGTGACATTTTAAAATCAATTAGTCTGTTATATCAGCATCTGGTGTGTGGTAGCTGGTGGTGATCCAAGACTGGTTCATCTTGATGAAAGTCAGTCGATCAACCGAGTCGGTGGACAGGCGCACCCTGTGATCCGTGACAAATCCTCCAGCAGCACTGAATGTGCGTTCTGAAAGAACGCTGGATGCAGGACAGGCCAGTAGCTCAATTGCATACTGTGCAAGCTCTGGCCAGTGATCCATCCTCAAGACCCAGTAAGCCAGAGGATTTTCGGTGGGGAAGGTGTCCAAGTCTGACCTTGCCCCTAGGTATTCCTGCACCATGTATATCAGACGCTGGCGATGGTTGCTGGAACCGATCATACTTTGGGGCTGCGGACTAAAGAATTGTCTGAACGCATCGGTCAGACGGCCACCTTCCCCACCGCTCCTTCTTTGACTGCCCGAAGCCTCAGCAACTCGTTGTCCAGGACCAGGAGTTTGTAACCTCCCAGTCTCTGGGAACGCGTTGCACAGACCTTTCTGCAAGGCCTCCCGGAGTTGTCTCATCCTCTGCTCCCTCTGCGACGGTACGATAAGGTCCGCAACCTTACCCTTGTACCGTGGATCAAGGAGAGTGGCCAGCCAGTAATGGTCCCTCTCCTTGATCCGAAGAATACGAGGATCCTTCCGCAGACTTTGCAGGATCAGGGAGGCCATGCAGCGTAGGTTAGCTGAGGCATTCAGTCCGGAGTCCTCTGGGTCACTAAGGACGACATGATCCGCAGCCACCTCCTCCCAGCCACGTACAAGTCCACTGGTTTCTTGGGACTGTAAATCATCCCTAAAAGACTGCTGCTGATGATGCTGAGTGCCAGCCTCCACCTCCATGCTGACACAATCCTCCTCCTCCTCCTCCTCCTCCTCCTCTTCCTGTGCGATGGGTGGGACAGAAGGAACACTGTCTGGGTAAAGGGGGCCTTGAGAGGCAAGGAAGTCCTCCTCTTCCTGCCTCTGTTCTGCCTCAAGTGCCCTGTCCATTATTCCACGCAGCGTGTGCTCCAACAGGTGGACAAGAGGTACAGTGTCACTGATGCATGCACTGTCACTGCTCACCATCCTCGTGGCCTCCTCAAATGGTGCCAGGACAGTGCATGCATCCCTGATCATGCCCCACTGGCGTGGTGAAAAAAACTCGAGCTCCCCTGACCCTGTCCTGGTGCCGTAGTCGCACAGGTACTCATTGATGGCCCTCTGCTGCGTGTGCAGCCGCTGCAGCATGGCCAACGTTGAGTTCCACCTGGTGGGCATGTCACATATAAGGCGGTTCTTGGGCAGGTTCAACTCCTTTTGAAGCTCAGCCAGGCGAGCACTGGCATTATAAGATCTGCGGAAATGCACACAGACTTTCCTGGCCTGCCTCAGGACATCCTGTAAGCCCGGGTACCTGCCCAAGAACCGCTGCACCACCAGGTTAAGGACGTGAGCCATACAGGGCACATGGGTCAGTTGTCCCTGTCGGAGGGCGGAGAGGAGGTTGGTGCCATTGTCGCAAACCACCATTCCTGGCTTAAGCTGGCGTGGCATCAACCACCTCTCGGCCTGCCCCTGCAGAGCAGACAGGACCTCTGCCCCAGTGTGGCTCCTGTCCCCCAAACACACCAGCGCAAGCACGGCATGGCATCTTTTTGCCTGCGTACTTGCGTAGCCCCTTGAACGCCTACGGAGCACCGCTGGTTCCGAGGACAAACCACAGGAAGAGGCCATGGAGGAAGAAGAAGAGGAGGGGGTGGAGGAGAGAGGTGTGTCACAACCAGTAGTAGCATTTTGGAGGCGTGGGGGTGGAACAACCTCCAACACTACTGCACCTTGTCCTGCATCCTTCCCAGCTGCCAAAAGAGTGACCCAATGGGCCGTGAAAGAAAGGTAACGTCCCTGTCCATGCCTGCTGGACCATGAGTCAGCGGTAATATGCACCTTACCGCTGACCGCCCTGTCCAGCGAGGCCAAGACATTGCCTTCCACATGCCTGTAGAGAGCCGGAATAGCCTTCCGTGCGAAAAAGTGTCGTTTGGGAACCTGCCACTGAGGAACCGCACATTGCACAAACTCACGGAAGGGGGCCGAGTCTACCAACTGAAAAGGCAGCAGTTGAAGCGCTAGCAATTTAGACAAGCTAGCATTCAACCGCTGGGCATGTGGATGGCTGGGAGTGAACTTCTTTCGACGGTCCAGCAGCTGGGGCAGGGAAATTTGCCTGCTAGAATCGGACGTTGGTGTACTGCTAGCAGAGTGCCCGCAAGTACTTGCCTGTGACACACCTAATTCTACACCTTCATTCCTCTCAGAGCAGGTTTCAGAGAGGAGTGAAGGTATAGTGGGGTTGGAGATCCCAGCTGATGCGGTGCAAGAAGAGGTCAGCTTTGTTCTTTGGTGTGGGTCTTTAAGGTAGGCTTGCCAACGAGCTGCATGGCAGGTCAACATATGTCTGATCAAGCATGTGGTGCCCAAGCGGCTGATGTTTTGGCCACGCGATATACGCTTGAGACATATGTTGCAAACAGCAGCTGTGCGATCTGATGCACTCGCCTCAAAAAAGGCCCACACCAAAGAACTTTTTGAATGACGGGCAGAGGCAGCGCCCTGCACAGGCGGAGCTCTGCGGTGTGATTCCGTCGGTGTGCTGCCCATACGCTGGCCACTCAAGGGCATCCTGCCTCGTTGGAGATGTGCCTCCTCCTCATCCTCCTCCTCCTCCTCTCTCCTATTAGGCACCCACGTGGGGTCAGTGACCTCATCATCCCCTCCCTCCTCATCACTGGAGCCAATCTGGCAGTATGCTGCAGCTGCTGGAACATGACTGCCAGATTGGTGTCCTTCTTGAGCATCCCCTCTCTCTGCTCTCACGCTGCTGCCTTCCTCTAGCTGGGTATTATCATCAGATCCTTCCAAACGCTGGGCATCCTCCTGGAGCATGTACCCAACACTGTGCTCAAACAGTTCGGGGGACTCCTCAGGAGGAGGGCATGGTGGGTCTAGGGAAGGATTGACTAATGAAGATAATGATACCAGAGAAGAGGACGCTTTGGCAGCTGCTTTGCCACTACCCTGAGCCTGGGGGAGAGAGGATGAGGAGGATGAGGTGGGCTTGGTCATCCACTCTACCAAGTCTTCGGCATGATGTGGCTCAACATGTCCAGCTGCCGAAAACAAGGACAAGCGTGTCCCATGGCCATGTGCTGATGACAATGCACCGCGTACACGACCAGCACTGTTGCCCCCAGACACAGAGCCTGCTTGCCCTCTTTTTTTGCCTCCTGACTGTCTGCCTCTCCTTGGTTGCCTTCCAGACATTTTAATGGATGGCCTGCAGGGAGATGGGAAAAACAGCAATAAGGGCTACCTTCAGGTGTATATTGTGCAGGAGGCTTAGCAACAATGACACTGACACTGTCCCCTGCCTATCCTTCTCTGTCCCTAAACACAAGGATTGAAAATATGGTTCAGCAAAAAAGTTTTAGAACAGAATAGCACACTGACACTTTCCCTCACTGTCCTACTCTGTCTTTCCCTACAAACAAGATTTAGCACAGAATAGCACACTGATAATTTCTACGAGTGTCCTTCTCTGTCCCTCAACTCAGGGATTGAAAATATGGAACAGCAAAATTGATTTAGAACAGAATAGCACACTGTCAGTTTCCCTCACTGTAGCTCTCTGTCCCTCAACTCAAGGATTGAAAATATGGTTCAGCAAAATAGTTTTAGAACACAATAGCACACTGACACTTTCCCTCACTGTAGCTCTCTGTCCCTCAACTCAAGGATTGAAAATATGGTTCAGCAAAATAGTTTTAGAACAGAATAGCACACTGTCAGTTTCCCTCACTGTAGCTCTCTGTCCCTCAACTCAAGGATTGAAAATATGGAACAGCAAAATTGATTTAGAACAGAATAGCACACTGTCAGTTTCCCTCACTGTAGCTCTCTGTCCCTCAACTCAAGGATTGAAAATATGGAACAGCAAAATTGATTTAGAACAGAATAGCACACTGTCAGTTTCCCTCACTGTAGCTCTCTGTCCCTCAACTCAAGGATTGAAAATATAGTTCAGCAAAATAGTTTTAGAACAGAATAGCACACTGTCAGTTTCCCTCACTGTAGCTCTCTGTCCCTCAACTCAAGGATTGAAAATATGGTTCAGCAAAATAGTTTTAGAACAGAATAGCACACTGTCAGTTTCCCTCACTGTAGCTCTCTGTCCCTCAACTCAAGGATTGAAAATATGGTTCAGCAAAATAGTTTTAGAACACAATAGCACACTGACACTTTCCCTCACTGTAGCTCTCTGTCCCTCAACTCAAGGATTGAAAATATGGTTCAGCAAAATAGTTTTAGAACAGAATAGCACACTGTCAGTTTCCCTCACTGTAGCTCTCTGTCCCTCAACTCAAGGATTGAAAATATGGAACAGCAAAATTGATTTAGAACAGAATAGCACACTGTCAGTTTCCCTCACTGTAGCTCTCTGTCCCTCAACTCAAGGATTGAAAATATGGTTCAGCAAAATAGTTTTAGAACAGAATAGCACACTGTCAGTTTCCCTCACTGTAGCTCTCTGTCCCTCAACTCAAGGATTGAAAATATGGTTCAGCAAAATAGTTTTAGAACACAATAGCACACTGACACTTTCCCTCACTGTAGCTCTCTGTCCCTCAACTCAAGGATTGAAAATATGGTTCAGCAAAATAGTTTTAGAACAGAATAGCACACTGTCAGTTTCCCTCACTGTAGCTCTCTGTCCCTCAACTCAAGGATTGAAAATATGGAACAGCAAAATTGATTTAGAACAGAATAGCACACTGTCAGTTTCCCTCACTGTAGCTCTCTGTCCCTCAACTCAAGGATTGAAAATATGGAACAGCAAAATTGATTTAGAACAGAATAGCACACTGTCAGTTTCCCTCACTGTAGCTCTCTGTCCCTCAACTCAAGGATTGAAAATATGGTTCAGCAAAATTGATTTAGAACAGAATAGCACACTGTCAGTTTCCCTCACTGTAGCTCTCTGTCCCTCAACTCAAGGATTGAAAATATGGTTCAGCAAAATAGTTTTAGAACAGAATAGCACACTGTCAGTTTCCCTCACTGTAGCTCTCTGTCCCTCAACTCAAGGATTGAAAATATGGTTCAGCAAAATAGTTTTAGAACAGAATAGCACACTGTCAGTTTCCCTCACTGTAGCTCTCTGTCCCTCAACTCAAGGATTGAAAATATGGTTCAGCAAAATAGTTTTAGAACACAATAGCACACTGACACTTTCCCTCACTGTAGCTCTCTGTCCCTCAACTCAAGGATTGAAAATATGGTTCAGCAAAATAGTTTAAGAACAGAATAGCACACTGTCAGTTTCCCTCACTGTAGCTCTCTGTCCCTCAACTCAAGGATTGAAAATATGGAACAGCAAAATTGATTTAGAACAGAATAGCACACTGTCAGTTTCCCTCACTGTAGCTCTCTGTCCCTCAACTCAAGGATTGAAAATATGGTTCAGCAAAATAGTTTTAGAACAGAATAGCACACTGTCAGTTTCCCTCACTGTAGCTCTCTGTCCCTCAACTCAAGGATTGAAAATATGGTTCAGCAAAATAGTTTTAGAACACAATAGCACACTGACACTTTCCCTCACTGTAGCTCTCTGTCCCTCAACTCAAGGATTGAAAATATGGTTCAGCAAAATAGTTTTAGAACAGAATAGCACACTGTCAGTTTCCCTCACTGTAGCTCTCTGTCCCTCAACTCAAGGATTGAAAATATGGAACAGCAAAATTGATTTAGAACAGAATAGCACACTGTCAGTTTCCCTCACTGTAGCTCTCTGTCCCTCAACTCAAGGATTGAAAATATGGTTCAGCAAAATAGTTTTAGAACAGAATAGCACACTGTCAGTTTCCCTCACTGTAGCTCTCTGTCCCTCAACTCAAGGATTGAAAATATGGTTCAGCAAAATAGTTTTAGAACAGAATAGCACACTGTCAGTTTCCCTCACTGTAGCTCTCTGTCCCTCAACTCAAGGATTGAAAATATGGTTCAGCAAAATAGTTTTAGAACACAATAGCACACTGACACTTTCCCTCACTGTAGCTCTCTGTCCCTCAACTCAAGGATTGAAAATATGGTTCAGCAAAATAGTTTTAGAACAGAATAGCACACTGTCAGTTTCCCTCACTGTAGCTCTCTGTCCCTCAACTCAAGGATTGAAAATATGGAACAGCAAAATTGATTTAGAACAGAATAGCACACTGACACTTTCCCTCACTGTAGCTCTCTGTCCCTCAACTCAAGGATTGAAAATATGGTTCAGCAAAATAGTTTTAGAACAGAATAGCACACTGTCAGTTTCCCTCACTGTAGCTCTCTGTCCCTCAACTCAAGGATTGAAAATATGGTTCAGCAAAATAGTTTTAGAACACAATAGCACACTGACACTTTCCCTCACTGTAGCTCTCTGTCCCTCAACTCAAGGATTGAAAATATGGTTCAGCAAAATAGTTTTAGAACAGAATAGCACACTGTCAGTTTCCCTCACTGTAGCTCTCTGTCCCTCAACTCAAGGATTGAAAATATGGAACAGCAAAATTGATTTAGAACAGAATAGCACACTGACACTTTCCCTCACTGTAGCTCTCTGTCCCTCAACTCAAGGATTGAAAATATGGAACAGCAAATTTGATTTAGAACAGAATAGCACACTGTCAGTTTCCCTCACTGTAGCTCTCTGTCCCTCAACTCAAGGATTGAAAATATGGTTCAGCAAAATAGTTTTAGAACAGAATAGCACACTGTCAGTTTACCTCACTGTAGCTCTCTGTCCCTCAACTCAAGGATTGAAAATATGGTTCAGCAAAATAGTTTTAGAACACAATAGCACACTGTCAGTTTCCCTCACTGTAGCTCTCTGTCCCTCAACTCAAGGATTGAAAATATGGTTCAGCAAAATAGTTTTAGAACACAATAGCACACTGACACTTTCCCTCACTGTAGCTCTCTGTCCCTCAACTCAAGGATTGAAAATATGGTTCAGCAAAATAGTTTTAGAACAGAATAGCACACTGTCAGTTTCCCTCACTGTAGCTCTCTGTCCCTCAACTCAAGGATTGAAAATATGGAACAGCAAAATTGATTTAGAACAGAATAGCACACTGTCAGTTTCCCTCACTGTAGCTCTCTGTCCCTCAACTCAAGGATTGAAAATATGGTTCAGCAAAATAGTTTTAGAACAGAATAGCACACTGTCAGTTTCCCTCACTGTAGCTCTCTGTCCCTCAACTCAAGGATTGAAAATATGGTTCAGCAAAATAGTTTTAGAACACAATAGCACACTGACACTTTCCCTCACTGTAGCTCTCTGTCCCTCAACTCAAGGATTGAAAATATGGTTCAGCAAAATAGTTTTAGAACAGAATAGCACACTGTCAGTTTCCCTCACTGTAGCTCTCTGTCCCTCAACTCAAGGATTGAAAATATGGAACAGCAAAATTGATTTAGAACAGAATAGCACACTGACACTTTCCCTCACTGTAGCTCTCTGTCCCTCAACTCAAGGATTGAAAATATGGAACAGCAAAATTGATTTAGAACAGAATAGCACACTGTCAGTTTCCCTCACTGTAGCTCTCTGTCCCTCAACTCAAGGATTGAAAATATGGTTCAGCAAAATAGTTTTAGAACAGAATAGCACACTGTCAGTTTCCCTCACTGTAGCTCTCTGTCCCTCAACTCAAGGATTGAAAATATGGAACAGCAAAATTGATTTAGAACAGAATAGCACACTGTCAGTTTCCCTCACTGTAGCTCTCTGTCCCTCAACTCAAGGATTGAAAATATGGTTCAGCAAAATAGTTTTAGAACAGAATAGCACACTGTCAGTTTCCCTCACTGTAGCTCTCTGTCCCTCAACTCAAGGATTGAAAATATGGTTCAGCAAAATAGTTTTAGAACAGAATAGCACACTGTCAGTTTCCCTCACTGTAGCTCTCTGTCCCTCAACTCAAGGATTGAAAATATGGTTCAGCAAAATAGTTTTAGAACACAATAGCACACTGACACTTTCCCTCACTGTAGCTCTCTGTCCCTCAACTCAAGGATTGAAAATATGGTTCAGCAAAATAGTTTTAGAACAGAATAGCACACTGTCAGTTTCCCTCACTGTAGCTCTCTGTCCCTCAACTCAAGGATTGAAAATATGGTTCAGCAAAATAGTTTTAGAACACAATAGCACACTGACACTTTCCCTCACTGTAGCTCTCTGTCCCTCAACTCAAGGATTGAAAATATGGTTCAGCAAAATAGTTTTAGAACAGAATAGCACACTGTCAGTTTCCCTCACTGTAGCTCTCTGTCCCTCAACTCAAGGATTGAAAATATGGAACAGCAAAATTGATTTAGAACAGAATAGCACACTGACACTTTCCCTCACTGTAGCTCTCTGTCCCTCAACTCAAGGATTGAAAATATGGAACAGCAAATTTGATTTAGAACAGAATAGCACACTGTCAGTTTCCCTCACTGTAGCTCTCTGTCCCTCAACTCAAGGATTGAAAATATGGTTCAGCAAAATAGTTTTAGAACAGAATAGCACACTGTCAGTTTCCCTCACTGTAGCTCTCTGTCCCTCAACTCAAGGATTGAAAATATGGTTCAGCAAAATAGTTTTAGAACACAATAGCACACTGTCAGTTTCCCTCACTGTAGCTCTCTGTCCCTCAACTCAAGGATTGAAAATATGGTTCAGCAAAATAGTTTTAGAACACAATAGCACACTGACACTTTCCCTCACTGTAGCTCTCTGTCCCTCAACTCAAGGATTGAAAATATGGTTCAGCAAAATAGTTTTAGAACAGAATAGCACACTGTCAGTTTCCCTCACTGTAGCTCTCTGTCCCTCAACTCAAGGATTGAAAATATGGAACAGCAAAATTGATTTAGAACAGAATAGCACACTGTCAGTTTCCCTCACTGTAGCTCTCTGTCCCTCAACTCAAGGATTGAAAATATGGTTCAGCAAAATAGTTTTAGAACAGAATAGCACACTGTCAGTTTCCCTCACTGTAGCTCTCTGTCCCTCAACTCAAGGATTGAAAATATGGTTCAGCAAAATAGTTTTAGAACACAATAGCACACTGACACTTTCCCTCACTGTAGCTCTCTGTCCCTCAACTCAAGGATTGAAAATATGGTTCAGCAAAATAGTTTTAGAACAGAATAGCACACTGTCAGTTTCCCTCACTGTAGCTCTCTGTCCCTCAACTCAAGGATTGAAAATATGGAACAGCAAAATTGATTTAGAACAGAATAGCACACTGACACTTTCCCTCACTGTAGCTCTCTGTCCCTCAACTCAAGGATTGAAAATATGGAACAGCAAAATTGATTTAGAACAGAATAGCACACTGTCAGTTTCCCTCACTGTAGCTCTCTGTCCCTCAACTCAAGGATTGAAAATATGGTTCAGCAAAATAGTTTTAGAACAGAATAGCACACTGTCAGTTTCCCTCACTGTAGCTCTTTGTCCCTCAACTCAAGGATTGAAAATATGGAACAGCAAAATTGATTTAGAACAGAATAGCACACTGTCAGTTTCCCTCACTGTAGCTCTCTGTCCCTCAACTCAAGGATTGAAAATATGGTTCAGCAAAATAGTTTTAGAACACAATAGCACACTGACACTTTCCCTCACTGTAGCTCTCTGTCCCTCAACTCAAGGATTGAAAATATGGTTCAGCAAAATAGTTTTAGAACAGAATAGCACACTGTCAGTTTCCCTCACTGTAGCTCTCTGTCCCTCAACTCAAGGATTGAAAATATGGAACAGCAAAATTGATTTAGAACAGAATAGCACACTGTCAGTTTCCCTCACTGTAGCTCTCTGTCCCTCAACTCAAGGATTGAAAATATGGTTCAGCAAAATAGTTTTAGAACACAATAGCACACTGTCAGTTTCCCTCACTGTAGCTCTCTGTCCCTCAACTCAAGGATTGAAAATATGGTTCAGCAAAATAGTTTTAGAACACAATAGCACACTGACACTTTCCCTCACTGTAGCTCTCTGTCCCTCAACTCAAGGATTGAAAATATGGTTCAGCAAAATAGTTTTAGAACAGAATAGCACACTGTCAGTTTCCCTCACTGTAGCTCTCTGTCCCTCAACTCAAGGATTGAAAATATGGAACAGCAAAATTGATTTAGAACAGAATAGCACACTGTCAGTTTCCCTCACTGTAGCTCTCTGTCCCTCAACTCAAGGATTGAAAATATGGTTCAGCAAAATAGTTTTAGAACAGAATAGCACACTGTCAGTTTCCCTCACTGTAGCTCTCTGTCCCTCAACTCAAGGATTGAAAATATGGTTCAGCAAAATAGTTTTAGAACACAATAGCACACTGACACTTTCCCTCACTGTAGCTCTCTGTCCCTCAACTCAAGGATTGAAAATATGGTTCAGCAAAATAGTTTTAGAACAGAATAGCACACTGTCAGTTTCCCTCACTGTAGCTCTCTGTCCCTCAACTCAAGGATTGAAAATATGGAACAGCAAAATTGATTTAGAACAGAATAGCACACTGACACTTTCCCTCACTGTAGCTCTCTGTCCCTCAACTCAAGGATTGAAAATATGGAACAGCAAAATTGATTTAGAACAGAATAGCACACTGTCAGTTTCCCTCACTGTAGCTCTCTGTCCCTCAACTCAAGGATTGAAAATATGGTTCAGCAAAATAGTTTTAGAACAGAATAGCACACTGTCAGTTTCCCTCACTGTAGCTCTCTGTCCCTCAACTCAAGGATTGAAAATATGGAACAGCAAAATTGATTTAGAACAGAATAGCACACTGTCAGTTTCCCTCACTGTAGCTCTCTGTCCCTCAACTCAAGGATTGAAAATATGGTTCAGCAAAATAGTTTTAGAACAGAATAGCACACTGTCAGTTTCCCTCACTGTAGCTCTCTGTCCCTCAACTCAAGGATTGAAAATATGGTTCAGCAAAATAGTTTTAGAACAGAATAGCACACTGTCAGTTTCCCTCACTGTAGCTCTCTGTCCCTCAACTCAAGGATTGAAAATATGGTTCAGCAAAATAGTTTTAGAACACAATAGCACACTGACACTTTCCCTCACTGTAGCTCTCTGTCCCTCAACTCAAGGATTGAAAATATGGTTCAGCAAAATAGTTTTAGAACAGAATAGCACACTGTCAGTTTCCCTCACTGTAGCTCTCTGTCCCTCAACTCAAGGATTGAAAATATGGAACAGCAAAATTGATTTAGAACAGAATAGCACACTGTCAGTTTCCCTCACTGTAGCTCTCTGTCCCTCAACTCAAGGATTGAAAATATGGTTCAGCAAAATAGTTTTAGAACAGAATAGCACACTGTCAGTTTCCCTCACTGTAGCTCTCTGTCCCTCAACTCAAGGATTGAAAATATGGTTCAGCAAAATAGTTTTAGAACACAATAGCACACTGACACTTTCCCTCACTGTAGCTCTCTGTCCCTCAACTCAAGGATTGAAAATATGGTTCAGCAAAATAGTTTTAGAACAGAATAGCACACTGTCAGTTTCCCTCACTGTAGCTCTCTGTCCCTCAACTCAAGGATTGAAAATATGGTTCAGCAAAATAGTTTTAGAACAGAATAGCACACTGACACTTTCCCTCACTATAGCTCTCTGTCCCTCAACTCAAGGATTGAAAATATGGTTCAGCAAAATAGTTTTAGCACAGAATAGCACACTGTCAGTTTCCCTCACTGTACCTCTCTGTCCCTACAAACAAGGATTAGCACAGAATAGCACACTGTCACTGACACTCTCCCTACCTATCCTTATTTGTCCCTAAACACAAGGAATCCAGGAATAGTAAAGGAAAAATAATGACACTGTCCCTGCCTATGCTTCTCTTTCCCTGCTCCGGAACACACTACACAAGGCCGCCGCGCTGGCGGCCTTTTATAGTGTGGGGCGTGTACTAAACCCCATCAGCAATAATTGGCCACAGGCATCCTGCCTGTGGCCAATCATTGCTCTCCTCGCTGCCGGCGCTGTGATTGGCCAAGCATGCGGGGTCACAGTGCATGCTTGGCCAATCACAGCGCCTGGATGACACTGCGATGGCGTAGTGCATTGTGGGCCGTTCGCGTCACTCGAATTTGGCGCGAACGGCCCAAATCGTTCGATCTTCGTCGAACGATCGAACAGCCGATGTTCGAGTCGAACGTATGTTCGACTCGAACACGAAGCTCATCCCTAATCCTGACCATTTGATCAGAGGCATCCCTGTGGGTCAGTTTCTGCGTTTACGCAGGCTGACTGACCTTCCCCCTTTAAAAGGGATGTATGCCTGTGGCCATTGCCATTTACCAGTGCGGATGGCAACACTCGGTTTTCTATCAATAAATTCATTAACTGTGCCACCAGCAGGGTAATCTACATGCTGGAATGTCCCTGCCTTAAGTACTACATTGGCAAGACAAAAAGACAGTTGCGCATCCGCATCGGTGAACATCTCCACAGCATAAAAAACTCAGCAAAATGTGTAAAAGATGTAGGCCAACCTCAGACTTTAAAAAGTAAGTCCAGAGAGGAAATGTCCCCGATAGCCCTGCACTTTGCTGACTTTCATGAAAGCAAGGTGTCAGGCCTGAGAGTCATACACCCTGGACTTGTCAGCCAGAAGAGGGGACTTCGATACAGTCCTCCTTCAGAGGGAAAAAATGTGGATCTTTAGATTCGGTACTATGACCCTGTCCGGCCTAAACATAGAATGTAGCTTCCAGCCATTCCTAGCAGCCATTCCTAACTAGATAATCTATATCCCTGTTCACATCTACTTAATATATCTGTTTTTTATTTATAAATTTTTCAGTTTTTTCAACACTATTAATTTAATTAACTCTGTCCCCTTTTTTTAACTTCTGGGTTCTGGGTTTGGTTCTGGTTCTGATTCTGGTCTTTATTTATCCCAGTATGGTCTCTACATTTTCATATGCTTAATTATGCATACATTATGTAGGGGTACATATATACATATGTAGCGGCCTCACCCCCTTCACATGTTTATCGGTTGTCCGAAAGCTCTTGTCTAGGGGTACCTGGGTTTCGAGAGTGAGGTGCGCTACAGCCCATGTCCTCCCCATGTGTATGGGTGAGGTGAAGGCCAGTATCAATATCTTCCTCGGGCCAAATGTGCATTGGGTTGCGGAACTTATCCCTGCTATGCTGGAATCTCCTTTTGCTCCCATCAACAGAGTCCATACACCGATCACAGTCCAACTGTTAGTTTTATTTCGTAGCTCCACAACAAACAATATATGGCAGGATACGGTGGGATGAGCAGGCCGAGGCACTATCCGGATTGTAGTCCCTACACCCCCTGTGCTATGACCAGGGGTTGCAGGAGTCTTGATTAGAACAACTTCGCTGCGCTGCGGCCCCTATCAGGGGAAGATGACCCTCCAAGGGAGTTACCGGAGGCCCGTCCGTCACCGGGTTGACGCTGCTCCGGAGTCTTCAGACGGGTGACCTCCCCAGCCTCCTCACCTCAGATGCGGGTCCCCTCGCAAGGGGCACCCTGGAATCACTTCACCCTCGCGGGACCCGGTCGAAGTCACCAGGTCCCAGGCCTTCTACAAAGTACCTCACCCCAGGCTGAAGGTGCCTGGGATGGACTCCAACTCCAGCTTCATTCCGGCCAGGCCTAGGGTGCCCAGGCCGGAACCTTGAACCGCCCGCACCCAGGCCTAGGGCGCCTGGGTACGTGAAGAGATGATCCCCCAAAGACCTCGTGGCGAGGGCGTCTCCCCCTTTTATCTCCTCCCATCGACACCACGGCGGGTTCCCCGCCCCAGCCGTACCATCTCCAGGAAGGGACAAAAAGGGTAGCACTGTGGTAGTGATTCTACCTCGAGCCTGTAGGTACCCCGCCACCCACAGGCCAAGGAGAATATTGCACCACCCAATCCTCCACGAATAACAAAAAGGGGTCTAATCCCTGACATAATTACACACCTGGGTCTCTCTACCCCCAGGTGTATCCCACTAACCCCGAAGACCCCGCTACACACTCCCCCTTGTGATTTGACGCTGGTCCCCAGCGTCAGGTGAACACCCATGTCTCCCAAGGAGTGGTGACATGAAGTGGGCCCCAGAGGCTATCCCTCAAATTTTGGATACTGTGTGTGCCAAGACCTGCTCCAGGGAAAGGGAACTATAAAACATTAAAACTTTTGTATAAAACATCTGTCATGTACACATATACAATCCCTCCCGTCACTGTCTAAGAACCACCCCATACTCAGTAGTCTTGACCGACGAATCTCCTGCAGAAGGGAAACAAAAAAAAACACATCCTAACACTCTGTGTTAACTTGGCATGAGTGGGTCCGTCAGCCGAGAGACCCACTCACTCCAATAAGTAAGTAATGCATGTGTAACATTTCAAACAACCGTTGCACAACACTGCCACCTGGTGACAGCGCTGCGGTAATGACACTTGGTGAGATCTTCATTCTTCCTGCTTTCCTACGGTGACTCTACCCCAAAAGTCTCTGCCTTTGGCACATGAAGAAAAGGGAGAAAAAAAAAAAAACAACAGCTCCCAAGTCTCCAGTGAGTAAAAGAAAAGCCCAAATCAAAACAAAAGTAGGGCACAGTTCTAGGCGTCTGGGAATGTCTCTTCCAGAAAGTTTCAACAGCAACAAGATAGGAGCTCACTTCTCCTATAAGTAGAACCTTGGATCCGGCAGAAACAGGGGCTTCAGGTGCCCGTCAAACACTTCCACCGAATACTCGACATCCTCTCCTTCTTTCCTGCAGATGAGCACCTTATCGGCATGAATATGGCGCCCAAGTCTCCAATCAGCTCTGCAGTCCTTGAACTTTTTAGACACAGGCGGCGAACATGACAGGTATCGCCTGGCATGGGGTACTTTAAGCTTTTCCCATACAAACTCGTCATACCACCTTGGTCGCAGGACCTCGACTACATACAATAAGTCCCGAGGCAAGTAGGGGTACTCCCACCCATATTCACGGGCGACTCTCTGGGAGAAAAGTCTCTGCAACCTGGCTAGAGGCGGCATCACATCTCGCTCACCTTCTCCTGGCTGCACGATGGCCTCCGGGTGCCGAGGTACCTTCACCATCTCGGGTTGCTTTGTCTTTGGTGCCCGCAACGAAGCACGCTGCATCCCCACCATCAGAGCGGGTGATGTAGTTGAATGAGGAAAGTTGGTCGGAGGACTAGATTTCCTCGGGAACTCCAGGGCCTGCGCCCGGAGCGTACTGTCTTCTATGGACATGGGGGAATCCTGCGGTTTACTCAGCACAGGTAGTGGGCGTCTGTCCCAGCCCTTCCGGTGAAACAGTTCGTCTATTTCTCCGTCATCCCCACAGTCTGACAATGACTCTAGGTCGGAGGTGTCATACATCTCAGCGGGAAGGTAGTCTTTAGTAGACAGAGAACCACCCTCCCTTGCGGGCTCCACCGACTGTGGACTACTGACACCTCCAACCAGCACCACAGTCCCAGCCCCTGGCTCACCTGGACCTTCTGAAGAACTGGGATGTCCGGGACTCTCTTCTCTACCGGCGCCATCTAGGCCAGGCAAGCGGCGGGGTGAAGCTCGACCACGACCATAGGATGCCTGTACCAGGCCGACTTTCCTCTTCGGAGGTGGGAGCAGGGAGTCTGTGGTGACCGAAGCAGCGTCCTCGGATTTTTCTCTCTCAGTCTCTGATTGGGCAGTCCCATCGCCCTGGTCAGCGCGCACGGGGACCTCCGCAAAGGCCTGGATCTCTCCCTCCGGAGTGGCGGTTCCTGTGATGCAGTTGAGGCGAAGGGCCCGGGGCCTTACTGTGGATGATTCGACCTCAAAAAGAAATTCTTTGCACGCTTCACATCGCCCGAACGGCTTCAGTTGGACCACCAGTCCCGAGCATCCGGGACAGATCACACCGAGGGCCTCCGTGTCTCTGCATGAACACAGAGCCAACTGTCCTCGGGGCCTGAGCCTTATCCCCGTGTCTGTAATGGGCGCAGCAAATGCAGTCATTTTCGTGGGGTAAGGTACCGGCATCCACGGGGAGCTTGAGGCCATCCCGACCACCTGCTGTTCCATCACGCGCTCACCTCGCGCCGGAGTCTCCACGTGTATCTCCACACGTGGCCAGACTCCTCCCACGACTTGCACGTTTTCGCGGGCTTCCTTCAGTCTCCTCCCACGAATTGCGCAGTCATGGGGTGCCTCGTGGCGCAGTGCATTAACAGTCCCCACATGTAGTACTTCACACGGCTGGACCTCTCCCTTTTTACGCTCCTCCGCGTGGGCCTTTCCCGACTTAGGGTCATGTCCACAACTCCGAGCAGGGATGCACTTTGGCCAATCACATGGCCGACCTGCTCGGACCTCCTCCGGGCAGCAAAGTCCAGACACAGCCGTTCCAACCCTTAGGATCAATACACATTTCATCCCGGACTCACGAGCCCCCACGTGTAGCGGCCTCACCCCCTTCACATGTTTATCGGTTGTCCGAAAGCTCTTGTCTAGGGGTACCTGGGTTTCGAGAGTGAGGTGCGCTACGGCCCATGTCCTCCCCATGTGTATGGGTGAGGTGAAGGCCAGTATCAATATCTTCCTCGGGCCAAATGTGCATTGGGTTGCGGAACTTATCCCTGCTATGCTGGAATCAACTTTTGCTCCCATCAACAGAGTCCATACACCGATCACAGTCCAACTGTTAGTTTTATTTCGTAGCTCCACAACAAACAATATATGGCAGGATACGGTGGGATGAGCAGGCCGAGGCACTATCCGGATTGTAGTCCCTACACCCCCTGTGCTATGACCAGGGGTTGCAGGAGTCTTGATTAGAACAACTTCGCTGCGCTGCGGCCCCTATCAGGGGAAGATGACCCTCCAAGGGAGTTACCGGAGGCCCGTCCGTCACCGGGTTGACGCTGCTCCGGAGTCTTCAGACGGGTGACCTCCCCAGCCTCCTCACCTCAGATGCGGGTCCCCTCGCAAGGGGCACCCTGGAATCACTTCACCCTCGCGGGACCCGGTCGAAGTCACCAGGTCCCAGGCCTTCTACAAAGTACCTCACCCCAGGGATGGACTCCCCTGGGATGGACTCCAACTCCAGCTTCATTCCGGCCAGGCCTAGGGTGCCCAGGCCGGAACCTTGAACCGCCCGCACCCAGGCCTAGGGCGCCTGGGTACGTGAAGAGATGATCCCCCAAAGACCTCGTGGCGAGGGCGTCTCCCCCTTTTATCTCCTCCCATCGACACCACGGCGGGTTCCCCGCCCCAGCCGTACCATCTCCAGGAAGGGACAAAAAGGGTAGCACTGTGGTAGTGATTCTACCTCGAGCCTGTAGGTACCCCGCCACCCACAGGCCAAGGAGAATATTGCACCACCCAATCCTCCACGAATAACAAAAAGGGGTCTAATCCCTGACATAATTACACACCTGGGTCTCTCTACCCCCGGGTGTATCCCACTAACCCCGAAGACCCCGCTACACATATTTATATGTATTTATACGAATGGGGGACTGTGCATGTAACTATACATATACACAGGTTCCGTGTATTCAAAATCCTCTTTTGAGGGCTGTTTACTTATAACCTCTACTGCATCCAGGTTCAGATTTTGTGCACCCTGATATCTGTGGAGCCCTGTGTGTATCTTTAGTACCACACACACACGTCTCTACTTATCTGTGTGTGTGTGATATATAATTGTTCCATAAGCACTCTTTATATATACTTTATGTCATCGTTAATATTCATCTATGACTTCTGCTCATGCATATATATACAATCGTCCACAGTGAGCCTCATTGATATGACCCTTTTTTCCTTTTTATTGCTGTGCATTTAGTTAGGATTTATGTCCATTTGGGACTGCCTAATCTAAATGATTCTTTTGACTCTCTCAATTTTCTAACATATTACTTCAATTACTCTGTTTTGCCTGCACTAACGTTTTTTATGCACTGTGACATCCAGCTTGAATTAATTCATTAACTAATGAACAATATTGAGAGATTGATTATCCTTACTGGATCACAGCAACTGGTCCGCGTTCATTATTGACAATTTATCACTATATATGTATGTAGAGTATATGCTGACCAATGCTGGTGATATTTATTATTTAACTGATGCATTTAGCACTTACTATTTCTATCTGTATTACTATCTTTCTAAACCCTATTTATGGCTATTCTCTGCGGCTGGTGAATGGGGTTTTCATTACAACTAACTAGGGAGTGACATCTAGTGGTCTGCTGCAACTCACAGACTGATTTTCAACTGTATATAAGGGCCTGTCCTATGTCCCTCCCCATCCATTGATGAAAGCCACTTTCATTGGCTGAAACATGTCGGGTCACATGTTGTAGCGATGCCCTATCGTCACTCACAGTCACAGTCACGATGTACGGACGCATGCGCTCTGCGCTCCTGATGGACTTAACTGGATTACTGTCTCTCCAAGCAGCTCCCAAGCAGCTCTCTGATATGCCGATTTGAACGGCCGCAGCAGCGGGAACATCAGCGGGCATTCCAGCTTCATACCTGGTCCTTACTTTGGATCAAATATCTCGGCTGACCCCGGCCTGGAGGATTCACTAAGGGTACCTATACCCCTCCCATAGAAGTGTAGCGGCCTCACTCCCTTCTCTCGTGAATCGAGTCTAGGGGTGGGGTATCTTGTATGTGTAGCGATACCTCCAACTAAGAAGGCCGCAGATTTAGTTGGGCCCTGAAGACAGCTCCGCCAACCCCCGGCAATATGCTCAACCCCCTACTGGCACAGCTAGTAAGGGGAGATAGGACCGCGTGACCGCAACTCTAGGTGACGCAGTCCTATGGCAAACACACACAGTGATATACTTTAAAACTTCTATTAAAGTAAGTGAAACTGACACCAATGTACTTGACCCAGATATTTTACTGAGGCTAATGGGCAAGTAATAAACAACAGTATAACAAGTTGCAGATCCCTGCAATAAACAGTAATAAAGATAAACAGAGTAATCAGAATAATTAAGTATTGCTATGCAACTCTAGCGCTGCCCTTTTTCAGCTACTTCCCCTCATGGATAGACTAACACCCAGCAATGTCTACCTATGCAGTCAGGCCTGACTGATCTAAATGGAAGTTCAGTGAAACAATATTCACTAGCAATCTTTGGTGGTGCACTTGAAGAACAACTTTGTAATCCAAACGAATAGTAAAGATAAAAGTATCTGTCTTTAAACAGCTCTCACCACCTGGGCAAGTCCAAGTCCGTTTCCTCCATCGATTCGTCTAGGAACAGGAATCCACCGACATCCAAGTCTTCAATCCTTCTGGTGTACTGCAGCAAGGATGAGAAGATGTCTCTAAGGCTCTGCTAGGCTGGCAGAGGGGCTCTTTGGAAAGGAGCACACGGCCCAGGCTTCAGGCCTTGTGCACACAGCAGTTCAGCACAGAGATCCTCTTGCTAGGAGAGGGGTGTCCAAAGAGAGCGACCAAAACTCCGCCTCCCCTTTATAAAGTCTGCCCCAGCAGTCTCTGTTCTGGAGCAATGCACCCTGGGTGCTGCAAGATGTACTGGGAGATGTAGTCTCTCTCTCCTCTGCTTTCACTTCCAGTAATGTCTCTTTACTTCCTCCCGACTCACCTCTCACCTGGAACTTCTTGTCTCTCTGTCTTAAAGGGGAATACCCCGCTACACACTCCCCCCACTTTAAATCTTTGGTCCCCAAAGACATCTAACATTTTTAGATCTGCAAAACATTTTAGATTCAATGCGGTTGCATAGGATTGACAGAGGAGCCTCCCACCAATCATCATAGGATGGGGAGCTGTCCTGTCTACAGGTCGCTTCAGTGGGGGCGACCTGTCTAACTGTGCCAGAGAGTGAGCTGGGGATGCCCTCCACTAAATGGACAGTGGAAGGATCCGGATTCTCAGCATTCCTTCTAGCAGTGACTACAGAGTCTTCCGAACTGTTCCCCATTTGTGGGTAGGTCAGCTTCTTAGGAGGCTGGATGACTCTTCGAGCCCTTTGCTCTCTTGGGATTTCTGGCTCTGGCGCCTCAGGCTCCTCTTCCTCTGAACAACCATCCTGGGCATCTTCCCAGTATTCTGCTGAAGGACTAGAAGGGATGAACTCTGTGGCTTCTGGGTTCAGTGTTCCATCTTGAGTGTCTTCAGTGGCTGGAAGATCAATATTAGAAGTTTCTGGAGTTGGGGAAGGCCACAGCCAATCAAGTTCTCCTTCTTCATTTTCACTAAGTTGAGAGGCCTCTCCATCTTCAGCTCGGGAGGTTTGCGACCGAGTGTTCGGCCTAGGAGTATCCAGGATAGAGGCCGGTTCAGGGGAGTCTCCCGCAGGAGGTATTCTAACTGCCTCAGCAAGTGGGAGCAGGTGATTCCGATGCCACGTCTTCAGTGGGCCTACCTTTCCTTCTGGTTTCAACTTATAGACAGGTAGGCCCGGCAACTTCCTACAGACGACATAAGGTTCAGATCTCCATCTGTCTGCAAGTTTGTGCTTCCCAGGGATCCCCAGGTTGCGTAACAGCACTCGATCCCCAGGCTGTAGGTCTTGCACCCGGACCTTCAAGTCGAAGTTTCTCTTATTTCTAGCCCCCCTTTGGTCGGAAGCTGCTTGAGCTTGCTCATAAGCTATTTTCAGGCTTTGTCTGAGCCTGTCCACGTACCCTTTGTGGGATGTGACTGAGGAATGGTCCAGAGAGGTGCCAAAGGCCAGGTCCACAGGTAGTCTCGCCTCTCTCCCAAACATGAGTCAATATGGGGAGTAGCCTGTAGCATCACTGATGGTGCAGTTGTAAGCATGTACTGTGGCTGCTATGTGTTTGCTCCAATGTTGCTTTTTCTCACTTTCCAGAGTCCCCAACATGTTGAGCAAGGTTCGGTTGAACCTTTCCGGCTGAGCATCTCCCTGTGGATGGTAAGGTGTAGTTCGAGTCTTCTTGATTCCCAAAGAATCCAGGAGCTTCCGGATCAGTTTACTCTCGAAGTCCCTCCCTTGATCTGAATGGAGTCGCTGTGGCAGCCCATAGTGGACAAAGTACTTCTCCATAAGTACCTTGGCTACGGTGGAGGCCTTCTGGTCTTTGGTCGGGAAAGCCTGGGCATACCGGGTGAAATGGTCGGTTATCACCAGAACATTTCCTAGTCCACTCAGGTCGGGTTCGAGGCAGAGAAAATCAATGCATACCAGATCCATTGGGCCTTGACTTTGTAGATGGCCCATTGGGGCAGCTTGATGGGGCAAAGTCTTCCTCTGGATGCATCGGGCACATGAGTGGCAGTACTCTTCTACCTCTGCCCTCATGCAGGGCCAATAGAACCGACTTCTGACAAGTTGGAAGGTCCTTTCAGCTCCTAGGTGGCCATGATTGTCATGCATGGTGACTAGAACAGTCTCTCGGTGCTTTTCTGGCAGAAACAGCTGCCATTTATCTTCTGAGTCATCAGAGGGGCCCCTTCGGTAGACCACTCCCTGATGTAACTGCAACCTGTCCCACTCTTTCCTCAGCAGGCGAGCTTCTTTTGAAGGTTGACGCATGAGTCTGTTTGGATCCTGATTCTCCAGGGCCTCCAGGACCAATCTCCCCATGGGGTCTTCCAATTGGTCACACCTCAACTCCTTCTTGGACAGTCTTGGCAGGTTGTCCTCTCCCAGTTGAGCTACTCCACAGTAGTGTTTGGGGACTCCCACCATGGTAACTCCTATTTCCTCTGCTCTGGAACCTCCTCGAGCTTGGAATTCAGCTCCTTGACAAAGGGCCCGCACCCCGTCCGGTGCCACTTGGGTCCAATCTTCTACGTCACTGGTGAGAGAATGAGATCTCCTGGACAGAGCGTCTGCATCTCGATTCCCAGTCCCTGGCCTATACTTTAGGCTGAAGTTGAATCCAGAAAGTGCGGCCAGCCACCTGTGTCCAGTGGCGTCCAGCTTGGCCTTGGTGAAAAGGTAGGTAAGGGGGTTGTTGTCGGTCTTCACAGTGAACTCCGCCCCATATAGGTAGTCTTTGAGTTTGTCTACTACCGCCCACTTAAGGGCCAGGAACTCCAGCTTGTGGGTGGGGTAGTTCTTCTCCGAGGGGTTCAGGCTCCTACTCACGTAGGCAACAGGCCGCA
This sequence comes from Rana muscosa, assembly GCA_029206835.1. Classification (NCBI taxonomy): domain Eukaryota; kingdom Metazoa; phylum Chordata; class Amphibia; order Anura; family Ranidae; genus Rana; species Rana muscosa. Next base: position 28,078,568 of record JARGYO010000162.1, on the reverse strand, counting down.
GTTGCCCTTCGTGTTCTTGGTAAAGTACTCCTCCCAGACCGTCATGACTAGCATCCACGTGCAGTTCATAGGGTTTGGTTGGGTCTGCGTAGGCCAAGACCGGGGCAGTGGTTAGGCTCTCCTTTAATGCCTGGAAGGCCTCTTCACACTTCTGGTTCCACTGATCTCTGACTGACTCTCCCGGCTTCCTGGGCCCTGAGTCGTCCTCTTCCCCCTCGGTCTTGAGTAGTTCATTCAATGGTCTAGCAATTCGGGCGAATCCTTCCACAAACCTCCTGTAATAGGAGCAGAACCCCAAGAAGGATCTGAGTTCTGTTACTGTGGTGGGTCGTGGCCAGGAGGTAACTGCCTCCAATTTCTCAGGGTCTGTGGCCACCCCCTCTTCAGACACTATGTGCCCCAGATAGTTCACAGAAGACTGGTAGAACCGACACTTCTCAGGCGAAAGCTTGAGTCCTTCCTCACTTAGTCTTCTCAACACTTTTTCCAGCCTCTCTTCGTGTTCTTCCAAGGTTCTCCCAAAGACAATGACATCGTCCAGGTATACAAGGACTTCAATAAGGTTCATGTCTCCTACAGTCTTCTCCATAAGACGTTGGAAAGTAGCTGGGGCTCCAGACAGACCTTGGGGCATCCGATTGAATTCAAAGAACCCCACTGGGGTTATGAAAGCTGTCTTCTCCTTGTCTTCTGGATGCATAGGGATCTGATAGTACCCGCTCTTGAGGTTCATAACGCTGAACCATTTGGCTCCAGAGAGGCTCTGTAGGGCATCCTCTATCCTCGGACTGGTGTATTGGTCGGGGATGGTTTTTCTGTTGAGAGTCCTGTAGTCTATACAGAGCCTCAATGACCCATTCTTCTTTCTGACCACCACTATGGGAGAGGCATAGGGGCTCCTGGACTCCCGTATCACACCAGTCCTCTTGAGTTCTGCAAGTTGTTCCCTTAGATCCTCCAGATCTGCTAGGGGGACCCGCCTGACTCTCTCTCGGAAGGGCTTGTCTTCCTGGAGGCGGATCCGATGGGTGGCACTCCTTGCACACCCCACATCGAACTCATCTCTGGAGAATATCTTCTCCCATCTAGTCAACTGGGCCTTGGCTCTCTCTTTCCAAACCCTGGATAGATTCAAGTTCTCCATGGACAGCTTCTCCCAAAGATCTCCTCTTTCACCCGTCCCCTTTACTTCTGACAGGGTAACCGGGGCAGCAGGGCTCACCTGGCCCAGCAGCATTCTGGCAGGGATTTCCATGGGGCCTCTGGTAGTGTTTCTAACACTCACTGGAACGCTACAATGGGCCTTCTTCAGAACCTTCAGCGGAATCACTTCTGGTATCACTTCCAGACCTGAGGACTCTCCTTTTGGGTCGGACTCCAGCACGACAAAGGGTCCAGGCTGCTCCCAAGTAAGCTTCACAGTGGCTCTGAGACAGGTTACTTCGCCAGGCTGCAACACTACCCCTCCTCTTCCAAGTCTCCACACCTTCCCTATCCCCTCCACCGGGGTCTTCTGCTCTAGGACCAGCCTTTGGTAAGCCGTCCTCAGCATGGGATGGATCTTGGTGGCTGCTTGCCCCTTCTCTTCCACTAAAGGGGTCAGGAGTCTTTGGACCAGGTCCGTGTTCGTCCCTATTATAAGGGAGCTCTTGTTGGCTCCTGGCGGCCGAGGGCACACAACTGCCAGGGTGTCAAACACTTCGGCCTTCCCTGCCACAGATGGGTCAAAGGTCATCCGGATGGGCAGATAGCCATCATAGGGGAAGCTCTGGGTTCCAATTCCCCATATTTCCAGCTCCTCTATGTTCTGGATGGGCAGATGACTCAAGTGCTTATCGTAGAAATCCCGGTATAGTAGGGTCACTTGTGCCCCAGTATCCAAGATGGCTCTGGTGTAAACTCCCTCCACTTGAATGGGCACTACAGGAGATGGGCCTACCAGCTTCTCCGGATATGGCCTGGCAGGAGTCGCCTTCTTCTGGTCCTTTCCCTTCGGACTCTCTCTCGTCCATCTCCCTTTTGACTTTAGTCTTTCTTGGGCCTGGTATGCATCGATTTCCCTCCTTTTAATGGGCGTACAGACCTGCTGAGGGATATTATAGTTTTTCTTAGGTGTGCATTCCCTTTGGGGAATGCTGTGCCTCTTCTGAGGGGTCTGGCCCTCTCTCTTTGGGGTGTACCCCTGCTGAGGGATACTATAGTTCCTCTGAGGAGTTTTGTCTTTTCTCTTCCTTAGCTTCTCATTCAGTTTGGAACTCACTGAAAATGATGGGCACCCGGTCGGCTCCTTCACCGGGGCCCGCTGAAGTTTCCCGCCAGCTGTTTGGACTTTTCCTCAACTACCAGGCTTGGGCATACTCGCCTGAGATGTCCTTTTCCTCCACATTTGAAGCAGGCTCTCTGTATTGGTTTCATAGAGCGGTTAGTGGTAGGGGTCTTTGGTGCCATGAGTGGTGAGACCTCTTCTGTCTGGGGTTTCACCAGACGAGTCATCAACATCGTCATCATCTCTAGTATTTCTTTCTGGGTCTGGAACAGCTCCTCCAGTCCAGTCTGACTGTGGGGAAGTGGTGAATAGGTGAAGACCATGATCCCTGTTCAGTGCTTGCTGCCAGTACACTAAGCTCCCGAGTGTCTGAAGGGACATCTATCTGTTGTACTTTGGCACTTGTGGTGCTAGGAGATTGAAGTTTCCTCTGTTTTTGGTCCTTCTCAATCTCCATCTTATCTGCTTCATTCATTTTCTCAATGAGGACCTCATCCGGAGTTGAGGGATCTTCCAAATGCTGCTTCAGCTGTAGCTTGATGTAGTCACTCCTCAATCCCGTAGTCACAGATCTCCGGAATTTCTTTTGGACTAGCTCGACTTCAAAATGCTCCCCATTTCCTTCATCCTTGGATGTGGACAACAGGCGGTCCTTGAGCTCAATGGCCCGGAATAGGAAGTTCTGAGGAGTCTCTCCACTCTCCTGGGTCATATTTATCAGTCGATGAAATAACTCAGCAGCATCTTCCTCCTCATAGTAGCTTTTCAGTAGCCTCTTTAGCTGGTTCAGGGTCAATCCACCCTTCCTCTCTAACATGCCCCTGACACTTGAACCTGGGCTGATGGCATGGATTACAGCCTCTCTAATTTCAGATTCCTGATATCCTTTCTGTAACCCCAACTCTATTTGGTGTAGGAGGTTGGTGTAGGACAGTTTGTCCTTCTGCCCTCTTTCTCCTATCTGGCCATCAATGCGGAAATCCTTCCGGATGGTTACTTCCTGCAGGCGACCCTGAGCTCGTTTCTTCGGTACCTTCCCAGGTTTGGGCTTTATCTGACCATCTTTCTGATCCTCAGGAGCGACACGTAACTCCTTAATGCGTTCAGCTATCATACTGGAAGTCTCCTGAAACCTCTCTTGTATGTCACGGTACTGTCGTTTCAGATCAATCAGCTGTTGCTCTGCCTGCAATTTAACAGCAGCCCCTGCTTTCCTGTCCAAGGGTTCTAACTGCTTCTGACTAGGATGTGTCAGGTGGACAATTTTATACTGGCACCATGGAAGTTTTCAGGGACATCCTGTCCCCACTCTATCAGTGCATAGGTGCAGTTGGTCCTTGAGTCTGGTCTCACTGCGACCACGTAAGCCTTTCTATCCGGGGACAATATTTGTACCACCTCTTTAATTTGTTTCTCTCTCCAGTCACTCCCTGGAAGTTCAATGGCCACGCTCGCTTCTGAGCGTGTCCCTTCTGCTTCGCACCATTGGACTACTTTGATGGGGTCCATGCCGGCACTTCTGGCGTTCACCTGCTGTATCAGGATCCCGGACGAGAACCCCCACGTGTAGCGATACCTCCAACTAAGAAGGCCGCAGATTTAGTTGGGCCCTGAAGACAGCTCCGCCAACCCCCGGCAATATGCTCAACCCCCTACTGGCACAGCTAGTAAGGGGAGATAGGACCGCATGACCGCAACTCTAGGTGACGCAGTCCTATGGCAAACACACACAGTGATATACTTTAAAACTTCTATTAAAGTAAGTGAAACTGACACCAATGTACTTGACCCAGATATTTTACTGAGGCTAATGGGCAAGTAATAAACAACAGTATAACAAGTTGCAGATCCCTGCAATAAACAGTAATAAAGATAAACAGAGTAATCAGAATAATTAAGTATTGCTATGCAACTCTAGCGCTGCCCTTTTTCAGCTACTTCCCCTCATGGATAGACTAACACCCAGCAATGTCTACCTATGCAGTCAGGCCTGACTGATCTAAATGGAAGTTCAGTGAAACAATATTCGCTAGCAATCTTTGGTGGTGCACTTGAAGAACAACTTTGTAATCCAAACGAATAGTAAAGATAAAAGTATCTGTCTTTAAACAGCTCTCACCACCCGGGCAAGTCCAAGTCCGTTTCCTCCATCGATTCGTCTAGGAACAGGAATCCACCGACATCCAAGTCTTCAATCCTTCTGGTGTACTGCAGCAAGGATGAGAAGATGTCTCTAAGGCTCTGCTAGGCTGGCAGAGGGGCTCTTTGGAAAGGAGCACACGGCCCAGGCTTCAGGCCTTGTGCACACAGCAGTTCAGCACAGAGATCCTCTTGCTAGGAGAGGGGTGTCCAAAGAGAGCGACCAAAACTCTGCCTCCTCTTTATAAAGTCTGCCCCAGCAGTCTCTGTTCTGGAGCAATGCACCCTGGGTGCTGCAAGATGTACTGGGAGATGTAGTCTCTCTCTCCTCTGCTTTCACTTCCAGTAATGTTTCTTTACTTCCTCCCGACTCACCTCTCACCTGGAACTTCTTGTCTCTCTGTCTTAAAGGGGAATACCCCGCTACATATGCAAGAGTGAGATGCGCCACGGCCCATGTCCTCCCCATTGCAGCGGGTGAGGTGAAGGCCAGTACCTGTTGTTCTCCTCGGGCTTGTGTGTTTCTTTAAGAGCCAAGTCTGTTGTGCTGACACTTCCCTTCGCTCCCATTAACCAGAGTACCACACACCGATAAGGGTCCAACACTTGTTTATTATAGCACACGAATAAACAGTCCTTTGTCAGCCGACTGGTTGGGACCCATAAAACAGTTCAATACGGTGGGGTGAGCAGGTCGAGGCACAGTCCTAACAATCAAACGAAACCACTGTGGTTTCACCAGCGGTTGCTACAGCCATCGGCTTGAGAGAGAACTTGAATCTTCTGAGTCACTACCAGCGACTCCAGAGAACATGAACTGGAGTACCTTCGCTGCATTGCGGCCCCTGTCAGGGGGAAGATGTCCCTCCAAGGGAGTTACCAGAGGCCCCTCTGTCACCGGGTTGATGCTGCTCCGTGCTCTTCAGAAGAGTAACCTCTCCGGCCTCCTCGCCTCAGATACGGGCCCCATCCACCTCAGGGTCCCTCGGACTCATCCACCAAGGCCTCCGGTGTAGTACCTCACCCCAGGCTTAAGGTGCCTGAGATGGACGCCAACACTGCTCCGACCAGGCCATAGGCACCTGGGCCGGAACTCCGGACCGCCAGCACCCAGGCCAAGGGTGCCTGGGCGCGGGATAGCAAGAAGACCTCGTGGTGAGGGCGTCTACCCCCTTTTATGCCCTCCCCCAGCCGGCACAGCAGGTTCCCCGCCCCGCTGTACTACTGCCAGAGCAGGACAAAAAAGGGTGTAGCACTACGGCAGTGGTTCTACCTCGACTCGGGACAACATCGCCACCCACAGGTCAAGGAGAACAGCACACTACCAAAGTCCTCCACGACTTAAATGGTCTAAACCCTCTCATGATTGGTACATCCTGGATCATACTACCACCCAGGTGCTCCCCCTAGATTTAGACCCCCGCTACAGAAGGAACAACAGGAGCCGCAATCTCCGCACGGGGTTCACATGTTATCTATGGCTATACTGCCTGCCCTGCATACTTCCTATCACTATGGAGAGGAGAGTCTCTGATGTATAGGTTGATCCCCTTCAACAACCAGGCTGGGTGAGCGGACCTTTGGTCCAAGCAACAACATTAAGCTTACGCTTCCTGCTTATACTGATTATATGTTGTGCTTTAATGAATTCAGCTGCCTGCTACTTTGCATGGACCTGCTTCATCTATTGCCATCCTGCTGCTTTATATGTGCTTTGCATCATTTGCCTGCTTTTCTGCTGCTTCATATGAGAACTGACCTTTAATGTGTGATATACCTGCCTAATGACTGCCTCCTATATTCATCTACTGGCTGGAGTGATTGTCTTCCCTTACACCACAGGCTATTACCATTCTCATAGTCCCTAGTCAGATCGCATAGCCACATTAATTGCATCCTCTATGTTCCCTTGGAACTGGTCAAACCCCATTGGCTGACCCTATTGCCTTCAGGGTAACTATCTGAATTTTTTTCAGATGGTCATCCTGCTAGCACAATTTGCATGCATGCATTCCCATGGAGCTGACTGTGTTTTAATGATATCGTTTTCATTTTTAATCTATTTTGGGTGCTGGTGAAAGACATTTTTTGAGTATCATTTAATTTTGTAATTTCTTCATATTTTGTACCATTAAAAGCATTTCATATAAGCTGCGTGGTCCACCTGTGGCTTCTTTATCCTGGGAGAGTATTTTTTCTTTATTCTCTCCCTGGTGGGCCCCTACATGTATAGCATTTCCTGGTTGCTCTTAACATTATTGTAAACAATCACCTTGTAAAACAACCCATTCAGTTTGAAATTCGTGTATAGATATAAAAAAAAAAAAAAAATACGTATTTTCTCTTTCGTTCATGGACGAACACAGCTCCTTTATTCTTGACCTTAGGTTTATATACCGTCTATCAGGAGAGGACTAGGCAGACATGTTAAACAGTTAAAACATGTAACAGGAAAGCTGAACAGTACCGCCCAGGGGGCAGTCCCTCTGGCTATAACCCCTCAACCTGCATTGAGCAGCTCAGTTTTTTTCTGCCTAGCATAGGAGAAGGACCTGGCTCACAGTTGGGATCATTGGTCCTGGAGATTTTTTTTCTTTTTTTTTTTTTTTCTACTTTTCTACTATCAACTGCCGGCTGGGTGACAGGCTGGATAATATAGATGCTTGTAGTCTCCCCAGTCCGGCCATCGAGTGTGAGCAGACCTTTAGCTACGCGCTGGGTCGGCCACGACATACCCCATTTTCTCCAGGGGTGGCCGGTGAGCTATATGCTCCGGGGCACACATATGACCAGGCTACTGCTGTCCGAATCACAGTGGGCCGTGGCCGACAGCCACTCCGTACTGCTCGGGTGATGGGTCTGTCCGGAATGCGTCCAGCAGTTCCCACAAGACGGGTAAGTAGGGTTCCACTTGTTTCAGCAGGATGGAAGAGCTGGGCATTCCTGGGGAGGTCGACTAGGGGGTTTCTCACTCTCCCTTTCTTCTCTCCCTGTCCCTTCCATCCTCCCCATGCATCTGGCTGGGCCTGCTGTGTACCTGACCGGGGGTCCTCCGGGGGGGGCTCCGGGTCCTGGCTGGGGGCTGCGCTGGATGTCCAGAGTCCGCTCTCCGTTGTGGGGTGTGGTCTGGTCTGCCATGTGGGGGGCCTTCGCTCGGAGGCCCAGCGTGTTCGAGGCCTTTTTCTTTTACCTCAGAAACGACCGGCGCCCATTTTGGCGGAGCCCAGCACCATTTTCTTGTAGCCGCACTAGTTCTAATGTTGAAGCAGCCGGTGGACATTTTCAAGCTCTTTTTCCTGAGGCGGCCGTTAGCCATTTTCTTGTAGCCGCAGCTTAGTTTTAGCCTCTAGCGCTGGGAATGTCTTTCTGAATGGCGCGAACAGCATAGAACACCTCAGACGCAGGAGAACACCTCAGGCACAGGCAGTGCAGGAGAGAGCGCGGAACACAGTGCTGTGCAGTACCTGGGTCAGGGTGGTGAGTCCTCTGGGGGGCCCCTCGGTCTGTAGCAGCTAGGAGAGTGGACCTTTTGTGTACCTTGCCTTTAGTCCCTAAGTGGCTGTCAGGCGAGTGTGGGTCAGCATGGCGTCAGAAGCTGGCGCTTCTTCTCCAGACATCCCTGTGATAGCAACCGGGGCCCCTGCACCTGCGGTGCCTATGGACGCTTTGTCGGCGGTCCTGGAGTCCTTTGTTGCCAGGGTGGAAGCGGTGTGCGGGCGCAAGGGGGGTAAAAAATGCCCCCTCCCCGCACCATCTTTTGGGGAAAGCTCTGATTCAGACTCGGGCCTGGTTGTGGCACACGGCCCCTATTCTGATGCGTCAGAGGATGCGGACCAGGACCATTCGGACAGTGAGGAAGACTCCGTGTCCGGGTCAGCGCAGGAAAAGGCGCTTGTTGGAGCACTTATCACCGCAGTGTGGGAGACCCTAAAATTGGAGGATACGGCGGGGGCATCTACTGAGGTGTCGGTCCCTTTTGGGTCCCACAAGCTGGCCCGCACTGCTAAGGTGTTTTCCTACCTAACTTATTTTGATAAGTTTATATACAAAGAATGTAAATGACCACAGCGGGCCTTTTCGGTCCCAAAACGCATGGCGGTCCGTTACCCCTTTGAGGAGAGTCTCCTGAAAAAATGGACATCTCCCCCAATTGTGGACCCCCTGGTATCCAGGTTACCATGATTATGGTAGAGGGGACCTCTGCCTTTAAGGACCCTGCAGACAGGAGGGCCGAGGCGGTGGCCCGGTCCATGTTCACGGTAGTGGGGTCAGCATTGCGGTCAGTGTTGGCCAAGGCCCTGGTGTCACAGACACTTACAGAATGGGCAAAATTGTTGCACCACGAGTTGGTAAAGCAACAGGCTTCCCCGGTCTGCGTGGAACTGGCCGACCAGTTGGTGCATGGCCTTAAGTATGTCTGCGATGCGGCCCTAGATACAGCTCCCTTGCTTTCCAGAGCCTCAGTATCTGCTGTGCTGCTACATCGCCTGACTTGGCTAAAACGCTGGTCCGCGGACCAGACTTCCAAGAAGGCTCTGGCGGACTTGCCCTTCCAGGGAGAGAGGCTATTTGGAGCCTCGCTGGATGACATTATTAAGAATGTCACTGGGGGTAAGAGCACACTGCTCCCACAATCCATAAAAGGTAAGGAGCCATGCCGTATGCCAGGGCCCTTCTTTTCCGCTCAGAAGCGTTTTTTTCGTCAGTCCGGGCCCGCAGGTAAGCGTTCCCAGGCCGACAAGGGGCCAGCTGAGGGACAAAAGCGTCCCTGGTTTCGCAAGCCAAACAAGCCTGCAAACAAATCTGCGACAGCATGAAGGTTTGCCCCCATCCGACTCTCGAGTGGGGGGTCGCCTTCACGAGTTTGCAGCTTGGTGGACCTCCCTGCTTTCCGACCAGTGGGTTTGCAAAGTGGTTTCATCAGGGTACAATATAGAATTTCTTTCTTGTCCACCAAACAGATTTTTTCCCTCAAACCTTCATCTTCTTCCGGCTGGTCGGAACGCCCTGTTTGGGGCAGTTCAGGACCTGCTGATGTGTGGGGTAATAGTACCTGTGCCGCTGCCGGAAAGGTTTCAGGGATTCTACTCCAATCTGTTTGTAGTCCCAAAAAAGGACAGGGTCCGTGCAATCCTGGATCTCAAGGCCCTCAACACCTTTGTATGAAGGTTCAGGGTGGAATCAGTTCGCTCTGTGGTCGCTGCACTCCATCCGGGGGATTTTTTGGCGTCCTTGGACATCAAGGACGCATACTTGCATGTCCCCATATACGTAAAGCATCAGAGATTTCTGCGCTTTGCAGTCGGGGACGATCGCTACCAATTTGTAGCTCTCCCTTTTGGCCTGGCGTCGGCACCAAGGGTTTTCACCAAGGTGCTCGCTGTCACAATGGTACTGAAGTGAGCCCACAGGCGAGCAGGTGACACGGGATCCCCCAGGGCGTGGAATCTAAGGGCCAGCCGGTATTCCGCCAGGGACCCCCTCATGAGGGTTTGGGCTTGGCTGTGTGCTGACCCCAGGTCACGACCCCCAGGTTCACCCTGCTAGCGAAGAGAGTACCAGAAGACACAGAGGGATGGATGGATGGATAAAGCAAAAGGAGAGCCGGATATCGAGCCAAGGTCGGGGCGGGCAGCAGACAGCGTAAACAGGAGGACTAGCCGATTCGGTACACAAGAAGTCTGGTTAAGTAGGTAACAGGCAGGGAGCTCTGAAACAAGTGTTGCTCAAGCAACCAGAGACTGGTCTGAGTGCAATTTAAATAGTGAGGCACATGGGAGGCTGTCAGAGACGATATGTGAAGGCATCCCATGAAGACGAAAGATCTCCTTGATGAAAGTTGTGGCAAGACTGGGAGCAGAAGGTACCCCTGGGAGAGGGATCAAGTGACACATTTTGGAGAACCGATCCACCACTACCCAGATGACTGTGGATCCTGTTGAGAGGGGCAGATCCGAGATAAAAATCCATGGAAATACAGCGCTAAGGTATATCGGGAACTGGTAAGGCCAGAAGCAACCCGGCTGGGGCGGATGTGGAAGACTTGGATAGTACAGAAACCGTACAAGCTTGAATGTACACTTTGACATCCTTACGAAGAGAGGGCCACCAGTAATGACGCTGAAGAAGGTCACAAGTACGAGGTATACCAGGATGTCCAGAGAACTTGGAGTCATGAGCCCACGCAAGGAGTTTGGGACGAAGTGCAGGAACTACAAAAGTTTTACCTGGGGGAGGCTGCGTAGACCGGAGCTGAGTAGTGGCTAGAATTCGATGCGGAGGGATGATGGGACCAGGATCGAGGTGATTCTCAGAATCATTGACATCAAAGGAGAACCCTCTAGAACAGTGGTTCTCAACTCCTGTCCTCAGGACCCACTAACAGGCCAGATTTTAAGTATTACCTTGGTGAGATGCAGACTAGAATACTGCAATCCCTGAGCAGCAAATTATATCACCTGTGATGCATTTCAGTTATCTTGCAAACCTGGCCTGTTGGTGGGCCCTGAGGACTGGAGTTGAGAACCACTGCTCTAGAAGATGTCGCCATTCTTGAAGAGCTAGTTTAATAGCCAGTAGCTCACGGTCCCCAATGGTATAGTTCTTTTCCGCATCAGAAAACTTCTTGGAAAAGAATCCGCAAGGCTGAGACTTGCCCTTCTGAGCTTGGAGTAGGATGGCACCGACTCCTACTGAGGAGGCATCAACTTCCATAGAAAAGGGTTTTGTAATGTCCAGACGTAGGAGAATTGGGGCGGAGAGGAAGGCTGCCTTGAGTTTGTGGAAAGCATCAATGGCTTCAGGGGACCAGAGCCGGGGCATTGACACCCTTGCGGGTGAGAGATGTAATAGGGGCCACCAAGGTGGAGTAATTACGAATGAATTGGTGATAGTAATTGGTAAAGCCCAAAAAGCGTTGGGTGGCTTTAAGACCAGAGGGCTGGGGCCACTCAGAGATGGCCCGAAGTTTGGCTGGGTCCATGAGGAGGCCCTGTGACGAGATTATGTAGCCCAGAAATGGAACTTGTGTTTGTTCAAATAGGCACTTCTCCAATTTAGCATATAGACAATTGTCCCGTAGACGCTGTAGCACAGCTTTCACATGGAGACGATGGGTGAGTAAGTCTGATGAGAAAATAAGAATATCATCCAGATATACAATAACACAGACATACAGAAGGTTGCGAAAGATCTCATTAACCAAATTTTGGAAGACAGCTGGGGGATTGCATAAGCCAAAGGGCATCACAAGATATTCATAATGTCCATCCCTGGTGTTAAAGGCGGTCTTCCACTCGTCTCCTTCCCGGATTCTTATTAAATTGTAGGCCCCTCTAAGATCCAATTTGGTAAAAACATGAGAACCTTGCAGTCTGTCAAAGAGTTCCGAAATTAAAGGAAGAGGGTATCGGTTCTTCACGGTGATGGCGTTAAGGCCCCTGTAGTCGATGCATGGATGGAGTGAACCATCTTTTTTCCCTACAAAGAAAAACCCGGCTCCGGCAGGTGAGTTGGATTTCCTGAAGAAACCCTTTTGCAGGTTTTCCTGAATGTATTCAGACATGGCTTGTGTCTCTGGGATAGATAGAGGGTAGACTCGGCCTTGGGGAGAAGAAGTCCCTGGTAACAGATCAATGGAGCAGTCATAGTCTCTGTGAGAAGGAAGGCGATCAGCGGACTTTTTGCAGAAAACATCTCGGAAGGACTGATATTGGGAAGGCAACATGGGAGTTGTGGAGGTTTCAGCCAGAGGAATGGAAGGCGGTGGTATTACCTTGGAAACGCATTGTTGCTGACACTGAGGACCCCAAGCCAATACTTGCCCAGAGTTCCAATCAAGATGCGGGGAGTGTTTCTGCAACCATGGAAGACCCAGAATGATGGAACTGGAGGATTTAGGCAGAATTAGTAAAGAGATTTCCTCACCATGCAAAACCCCAATGCGTAATGCCATAGGAGGGGTTTTAAACCGGATGAGGCTCATTGGCAAGAAGGAGCCATCTACTGCAGTCACGGAGAGGGGTATAGTCAGGGCAACAAAGGGAATGCCCAACTCGGAAGCCAAAGATTGCTCAATGAAATTCCCGGCTGCTCCAGAGTCCACATATGCAGAGAGTTGATAGGCATTTTGAGCCCAGTGGATAGACACGGGTAGGGTGAAACGAGAGAGGCTGACAGAATTAAAGGAACAGTCTAGATCACCTCTCTCCGAGTGACCTAGACCCTGGAGTTTCCCGGATGGACTGGACAGGAGTTCAAGAGATGTCCTTTATCGCCGCAATAAAGGCACAAGCCCAAACCCATGCGCCGGGCACATTCCTCTGGAGAGAGGCGAGTTCGCCCAAGCTGCATAGGTTCTTCCAACGTTTGAGTGGTTGAAGACAGAGGGTTCCACAAGTCTTTGGATTGCCTGTGCTGGACGGCCAGCAGGGGGATGACTGGATCTGGGTCTCTCCAGGGCCCGCTCCTGGAAACGAATGTCTATTTGAATGCTTAATGCGATTAAATCATCCAATGTGGTAGGAATAGTGCGTCCAGCGAGTTTATCCTTTACATGCTCAGATAGGCCTTGCCAGAAGGTAGCGGTAAGAGCCTCATTATTCCATTTGAGTTCAGCGGCCAGCGTTCGGAATTGAACTGCGTATTGACCGACTGTCATTCCTTGCTGACGGAGACGAAGGAGGGCCCCAGCAGCAGAAGACACTCTGCCGGGCTCATCAAAAGTTTTCCGGAAAGCATCCAAAAAGGCCTGGAGGTCGGAGGTGATAGAATCATGTTGTTCCCAGAGTGGGGAGGCCCAAGCTAGGGCATCACCGGAAAGTAGAGAGATGATATATGCAACTTTGGTGCGATCAGTTGGAAAATGGTGGCTGGAAAGTTCAAAGTGGATGAAACACTGATTAATGAAGCCACAACAAGCCTTAGGGTCGCCAGAAAAACAAGGTGGTGGTGGCAGATGCAAGCAGGGATTGCCTGGAGGGGCAGGTAACACAGGAGCAGATGAGGCAGATGCAGGAGCCGAAGGAGCTGAAGTTGCAGCGACTTGCAGGCGATCCAGGCGGGAGGCAAGATCCTGTAGAAACAGCATTATTTGCTCTTGATTTGCTTGCTGGGAGTTAAGTCGCTGAACTAGATGTTGCATCTGGTCCTCAGTCAGTGGCCGACTCTCTGAGGAGCTCATGGCTTGAGCAAACTGTCACAATGGTACTGAAGTGAGCCCACAGGCGAGCAGGTGACACGGGATCCCCCAGGGCGTGGAATCTAAGGGCCAGCCGGTATTCCGCCAGGGACCCCCTCACGAGGGTTTGGGCTTAGCTGCGTGTTGACCCCAGGTCACGACCCCCAGGTTCACTTTGCTCGCGAAGAGAGTACCAGAAGACACATAGGGATGGATGGTTGGATAAAGCAAAAGGAGAGCCGGATATCGAGCCAAGGTCGGGGCGGGCAGCAGACAGCGTAAACAGGAAGACTAGCCGATTCGGTACACAAGAAGTCTGTTTAAGTAGGTAACAGGCAGGGAGCTCTGAAACAAGTGTTGCTCAAGCAACCAGAGACTGGTCTGAGTGCAATTTAAATAGTGAGGCACATGGGAGGCTGGACAGGAAGTAGCAGGAAGGAGGAATATATTAAGCCACAGGTGAAGCCGGCGACACCCATAGCTGCAGAGTGCAGCCAGAGCTGAACACAAGCTAGTGGAACAACAGGTGCCAGCCGACATACAGCAGTATAGGTAAGACACAGATCAGCTCCGCAACTGATCTGTTACACTCGCCCCGATTCTGGCTCTGCTGAGACAGCGAGGAATCGCTATCGTGGGCTACCTGGATGACCTCCTTCTGAGAGCAGCTTCAGACTCAGAATTAGAGGAGGATGTGGCTATAGCCAGTCAGACCCTTCAAGAGTTTGGTGGGGAACTGAACCTCCAGAAGTTGGTGTTGGTGCTGACTCAGCGCCTGGAATACCTGGGCTTGATTCTGGACTCCTCAGAGGCGAGAGTTTTTCTCCCTTTGGAAAAGTTGCAGACTCTTCGGACTTCGGTGAAGCTGTTGACATCCCGCAGGTGGTCGTCGCTGCGCTTTTGCATGCGAGTCCTGGGTCTTATGGTAGCCACTTTCGAGGCGGTACCGTATGCTCAATTCCACACTCGAGTCTTGCAAAAGTAGATCCTGTCCAAATGGGACAAATCTCCGTTGTCCCTGGATTGTCAAATCCGGGTGAGCCAGCTAGTCAGGGCTTCCCTGGTATGGTGGCTGAGATCTCCAGCCCTTCACTCCGGGAAGTCGTTCCTTCCCTTTCACTGGATGGTGATCACAACGGACGCCAGCCTGACTGGTTGGGGGGGGAGTTTGGGGCGTATAGTCGACACAGGGTCGCTGGACGCAGGAAGAATCCCGCCTGCCGATCAATGTGCTGGAACTTCGGTCGATCAGGCACTGCCTCTCCACATGGTCACAGAGGCTGCAGGGACGTCCAGTCAGGATCCAGTTGGACAACGCCACGGCGGTGGCGTATGTCAACCATCAAGGAGGAACAAGAAGCTTGGCTGCAGCGTTGGAGGTCGCTCACATCCTGAGGTTGGCAGAACGGAGCGTGCCGGCTCTATCGGCCGTATACATTCCGGGTGTAGAAAATTGGCAAGCGGACTACCTAAGTCAGCAGATGCTGGACCAAGGAGAATGGTCGCTACATCTGGATGTGTTTAGACTCCTTTGCCTGAGATGGGGCACGCCAGACGTGGACCTCCTGGCTTCTTTACTCAATCGGAAGCTATTGAGGTTTGTAGCCAGGTCCAAAGATTCCTGGGCGGACGCTACAGACGCGTTGGTGGCTCTGTGGGGACAGTATCGGATAATTTATGCCTTTTCCCCGCTAAAACTTCTTCCTCATCTGCTTCGCAGAGTGGAGACTGAGGGGATTCCGGTGATTCTAATTGCTCCAGATTGGCCTCGGCGTCCCTGGTACGCCGACCTAGTACGCCTGGTGGCGGATGTTCCTTGGCGACTGCCGATGCGAGAGGTCCTATACTTCATCCTGTTTTACAGTCGCTGGCTTTAACGGCATGGCTGTTGAAAGTTAGGTACTAAGGGACTGAGGCCTGTCGGATTCAGTAATTTCCACCATGCTGAGGGCACGGAAGTCATCTTCTCGGAAGATCTATCATCGCACGTGGAAGGCCCACATCTCTATGTGTGAGGAGATGGAGTGGCGTCCACGGACATATTCAGTTTCCAGGATCCTGCTGTTTTTACAGCGTGGAGTGGATCAAAAACTTGCCTTAAGCACTATTAAGGGGCAGATATCAGCCTTGGCTGTCTTCTTTCAGTGACCCTTGGCGGCTCATTCACTGGTGAAAAATCAAATAATGAAAAAATGGACTGCCGCACTCCAAAAACCTTTCGGTGGCTTTTATTTAAAATGACATCAAACAAATGGCACTACAAGTCACAGCAAAGCAAAGGAACCGCTGACGCGTTTCACACTTTTAAATAGTGCTTACTCATAGCTGAATAAACATTTAAAAACACTTCAAATTTATATTAAAACCAAAAGCTGTCATGTGGTCTGCGTAACCAATGACTGCTGCTTCACAATTAGCTAGATTGGGAGCAGAAAAGAGCATACCAACCCGGGATGAATACAAGTGAATTAACCAATTCATAACCTAAATGCGTGTACTGGTGTATGTGTGAAACAAGTGAGGAAGGGGAAAAAGGGGGGGGAGGAAGTGGGGGAAAAAACGACTACAATGTGTCATGTGCATATGTGTGTGTGACATTAAGTGGTGTTTATATAATAAAGATTACATAATTTGTGTCCATGCAACGGACACAAAGGTGATAGTCGCATAACTATGTCTTCAAAATAGATAAATAAGTGGTGTAATGCCATGTATGTGCAGTTAAATAATAATGTATTTAGAATAAAAATCAAGCTATATGAATGATATTAATGTTGGCAATTATTGACAATTGTTATTATTTATATATGTAAAAATAAGTTGTGAACGCATATGTGAGGAAATTGGTCAAAGTAATTGGTGGATGTTTGGTAAAAACACAAAAACTTCTTTTGTTTGTGTGTGTGTGAATATTTACAGGCGTTCTTCAACCGGTTTCTATAGAATTTTTAGATGTCACACTTAGTGGCATCAATGGTCGCATCATCACCAACTTATACAGGAAAGACACTGCGGGCAATATGCTCCTCAGAGCTGATTCAGGCCACCCTACACACACCATTAAATGTATTCCCTTTGGCCAATTCTTAAGGCTCAAACGTCTCTGTAGTGCACCGGAAGAGTTTACAAGAGAAGCCCAAAACATGTCTAACCGGTTTAGAGATAGAGGATATCCCCCAAGGATCATTAATAGAGCATAACGTAAAGTCAACAATATACAAAGATCCACGTTGTTGATAGACACAAAAAATAAAAAGTCCAGGAAACAGTCTTCAGTGTTTAACAATATGCCGGTTTTTTCTACATCGTTTAGTTCAGAATTTAATCAAATTACACAAATTGTTACAAAATACCTTCCCGTATTATACAACGATGTAGCATACCAAGAAGTCTTGTCTCGAGGCATTAAAACTGTGTCCAGAAGAGCTCCAACTTTGGGTAGCAAACTCTCCCCCAGTCTATTTCTTAGCAAATCTGTGGCTACAAATTGGCTCTCATTTGAAGGAACTTTTAAATGTGGGACCAAGGGTTGTCAATATTGTAAACATATTGGAACAGGACAACACATACACTCATTTACAACCAACAAAAGCTATGAAATACAGCAGTTTATTAACTGCAATACCAAATATATAGTGTATGTTATTAGTTGTAATTTATGTAACATCCAATATGTGGGCAGAACTATCAGGAGACTTAAAGACAGACTTTATGATCATCTACGGGACATCGAGAAAGACCACAATACAAATGTGGCAAAACATTGGAATGATGTATATCATAAAGATGTCTCTAGTTTGTCCATTCAGGGGGTGGAGAGAATCATTACTCCCTCCAGAGGGGTGGATAGGTTCAGGGGCTTGTGCAAACGCGAGGTCTTTTGGATTTTTACTTTGGACACGAGAATTCCGAAAGGGTTAAATTTCGAATGGGATGTTTCCCATTACTATGATTAGGACCTCGGGTTTGCACTCGCCCCTGGGTCGCTCTCTCTTCCGTTTTCCTTTTTCTCCCCCTTTTCCCTCCCCTCCCACACCCCCCTCCCTCCTCCCCCCCTCTCCCCCCCTCTCCCACCACGCTTTTCCTTACCATTTAAGCCATCCGATTTTGCTCCTAAAAGTACTGAGTTCCATACATATTATTTTTTCTTTATCAAGGGTTCATCGAGATGCGTGGTTGTCTAGAGAGAATACTTGCCTTGATATCTCTCCAACTTATTTCTGACGTCATCTTTTTTTTAATATTTACATATATATTATATTTAAAATGATGATTGGAGCACCGAAACGGCCTGTCAGATAGGCACTAGGGTATCTCGCTATTTTATAGATCAATTACGATTGGTTTTCTAATAAGCGGACACACCTATACTATTGCCTATTTGACACGACAAATAATGGGTAATATTAGTCCTACGATATAAAACATGACAATTTAATCCATGTTCATATGAGTCTCTTCTTTCTTCCCCCCCTTTTTTTACAGCTAATATAGCTTTGAGTTTCAATATGGGAAAGACTCTACAGCCAGATTACATGACAATGTAATGTATGCCACATTATGTAGCTTTGACAAATGAACATGCACATGGATTTTAATAATGCACTTCATCATAGGTGTACATATGCATCAATACTTTGGTTTTCGTTTTATATATAACAAACAATGTTCATATTTTTAGATTTTGTCTCTCTTTTTTATGACCAATGCGCTACGGGACACACTAGAAAATAACTATTATCAATGTCTAGTTCCTACACTAAATGCTTTTTCGCAGCTCATCATCTGTTTTAGAGACATGTACATCTGTTGTGGAGTTGAAGTTCCTATAGTAATATCTAATTGGGAGGATCACTCTACGCATTGAGAGGTTTCCTTGTCAGTTCTTATGATACGATCCTCCCATCATTAACATAGATTGCAAAAACATACTAGTATACACATACACAGGTTTTTACATCTCTTCTATATACGTTTTAGTTATTTATGCTGCGAAAAAAATATAAATATAAGTAAAATTAAAAATAAATAGTAAAAAATATAAAATAAAAAATAAAAAATAAAAAATGTGCATATCTATATCTATATTCAATTATGAACCATCAGTCCCTATAGACACGTAGAGATTTGAATAATCGATATGCACATAATTTAGTTTTAGAATTTCATTGCAAATTGTCCCAAGAGAGTTTATTGTTCTATTATTTTACTGACACTTCAGGGACGTAGCAATGTGGCTAGACATTTGTATGTATTTTATATATATATAGCGTTAATAGCATTCCAAAGTTGTTGTGTATCTGTTTTGCGGTTTTCTGCAAAAGAAAAATTTGTATATACATACATATACATATAGTTCCCTCCAAATTGTGGAAAAAAAAGGGAAAAAAAGAGAAAAAACTGTATTTTGCATATATATTATGTCCGGGATGGTTATATAATACACATATGGTTTTACACATATTTCATTTTTCTGGATTTATGTATTTATCTATTTACGTAACTTAAAAGAAGCATCACATTTCTTTTGTTTTATGTCACTTTATTTCCATATAAATATGAAAATGGACTGGCCACATACATTCAAACATATACCGTATTAGATATAATTAATTAATTAATTACCTATTATACACGTTTTCTATTACGTTTGACAGCACAAACATATGTATATATCCATATAAAAATTTTTTGCACCTATATATTACCAAAAGAGAGTTTCTTTACTTCACTTTATTTCACTTTTTACTTTACCATACTTCTCACTCTCTTTCTCCTTCACATATCCAATATTCACACACACACAAACAAAAGAAGTTTTTGTGTTTTTACCAAACATCCACCAATTACTTTGACCAATTTCCTCACATATGCGTTCACAACTTATTTTTACATATATAAATAATAACAATTGTCAATAATTGCCAACATTAATATCATTCATATAGCTTGATTTTTATTCTAAATACATTATTATTTAACTGCACATACATGGCATTACACCACTTATTTATCTATTTTGAAGACATAGTTATGCGACTATCACCTTTGTGTCCGTTGCATGGACACAAATTATGTAATCTTTATTATATAAACACCACTTAATGTCACACAAACATATGCACATGACACATTGTAGTCGTTTTTTCCCCCACTCCCCCCCCCCCCCCCTTTTTCCCCTTCCTCACTTGTTTCACACATACACCAGTACACGCATTTAGGTTATGAATTGGTTAATTCACTTGTATTCATCCCGGGTTGGTATGCTTTTTTGCTCCCAATCTAGCTAATTGTGAAGCAGCAGTCATTGGTTACACAGACCACATGACAGCTTTTGGTTTTAATATAAATTTGAAGTGTTTTTAAATGTTTATTCAGCTATGAGTAAGCACTATTTAAAAGTGTGAAACGCGTCAGCTGTTCCTTTGCTTTGCTGTGACTTGCAGTGCCATTTGTTTGATGTCATTTTAACCACTTAACGACCGCTCACTGTATATATACGTCGGCAGAATGGCACCGACAGGCACAATCACGTAGAGTGTACGTGATTGCCTTTGTATAGTTGGGGGGTCCAATCGGACCCCCCTCCTATACAGTGAGCGGTGGTTAAGTGTCCGGGAGCGTTCCGGGATGAGGGGGCAGCCATTCGTTTCTGGCCACCCCCTCGCGATCGCTCCCGGCGAATGGAAATGCCCCCTCTGTCTGTGTCAGACAGAGGGAGCAGGAGGAAGTGATGTCATCTCTGGTGCGGCGCTCACATATACCGAGCGCCATACAAGAGAAGACATCAGGTCAGTGCACACAACACTACACTGACACCAGGACACACAGGGACATAAATCGCCCCCCCCATGCCCCCCCAGACACCCCAGATCACCCCCCAGATCACCCCCCCAGCCCCCAGTCACAGTGTCACTGATTGCAGTGACCATTTATTTAGTGATCACTGCAATCAGTGACATTTGTGACTGTAAAAGTGTCACCAAAGTTTAGTCTTAGGTCCAGTGTAGCCCCCTAACCCCCCCTAATAAAGGTTTAACCCCCTGATCACCCCCCAGATAACCCTTTCACCCCCTATCACCACTGTCGCTAAGCGATCATTTTTCTGATCGCTGTCTTAGCGTCAGTGATGCCGATCGCCAGCCAGTAATTTTTTTTAGGTTCGCCGCATGTTTTTATAGCGTCAGGTACCCCAATATATTATCTAATAAAGGTTTAACCCCCTTGATCGCCCCCCAGGTAACCCTTTCACCCCCTATCACCACTGTCACTAAGCAATCGTTTTTCTAAACGCTGTCTTAGTGTCTGTGATGCAGATCGGTAGCCGGTAATTTTTTTTAGGTTCGCCGCAGGTTTTTATAGCGTCAGGTACCCCAATATATTATCTAATAAAGGTTTAACCCCCTTGATCGCCCCCCAGGTAACCCTTTCACCCCCTATCACCACTGTCGCTAAGCAATTGTTTTTCTAAACGCTGTCTTAGTGTCTGTGATGCAGTTCGGTAGCCAGTAATTTTTTTTAGGTTCGCCGCATGTTTTTATAGCGTCAGGTACCCCAATATATTATCTAATAAAGGTTTAACCCCCTTGATCGCCCCCCAGGTAACCCTTTCACCCCCATCACCACTGTCGCTAAGCGATCATTTTTCTAAACGCTGTCTTAGTGTCGGTGATGCAGATCGGTAGCTGGTAATTTTTTTTAGGTTCGCCGCAGGTTTTTATAGCGTCAGGTACCCCAATATATTATCTAATAAAGGTTTAACCCCCTTGATCGCCCCCCAGGTAACCCTTTCACCCCCATCACCACTGTCGCTAAGCGATCGTTTTTCTAAATGCTGTCTTAGTGTCGGTGATGCAGATCGGTAGCTGGTAATTTTTTTTAGGTTCGCCGCAGGTTTTTATAGCGTCAGGTACCCCCATATATTATCTAATAAAGGTTTTAACCCCCTGATTGCCCCTAGTTAACCCTTTCACCAGTGATCACCATATAAGTGTTACGGGTGACGCTGGTTAGTTAGTTTGCTTTTTATAGTGTCAGGGCACCCGCCGTGTATATAACCCAATAAAGGTTTAACCCCCTGATCGCCCGGCGGGTGATATCAATTAGGTTTTAGCGTCAGAGAGGGTCTGAGTCACACCCCAGGCAGCGTCAGGTTAGTGCCAGTAACGCTAACACCCACGCGTGAAGCATACACCCCCCTTAGTGGTATAGTATCTGAACAGATCAATATCTGATCTGATCAGATCTATACTAGCGTCCCCAGCAGTTTAGGGTTCCCAAAAACGCAGTGTTAGCGGGATCAGCCCAGATACCTGCTGGCACCTGCGTTTTGCCCCTCCGTCCAGCCCAGGCCACCCAAGTGCAGTATCGATCGATCACTGTCACTTACAAAACAATACATAACACATAACTGCAGCGTTCGCAGAGACAGGCCTGATCCCTGCGACTCCAGTGCTGTAGGAGGTGATTTCACCACCACAGTTAAAAAAAAAAAGCAAATATGCCGAAGCATTGGGGAGCAGGGGCGGAGGAGCGATTTTGCTCCTAATGCCACGTACATACGGTCGAAATTCCGACGGAGGCTTGCCCGTGGAAAAGTCCGACCATGTGTGTGCGGCATAACTTTTTTGCGGGAGGATGCCCCCATGCTTCGGCATATATAAATGGTGCATGTATGCCCATCATTGGAAGTGGGTGGATGAAGGGCGGTATTCTAATGGTGGGCATACCCACCGATCAATCTCTTTTTTCGTTCAGCCAACTGGCTGCATGAAAAAAAAAGATTACAATACATGTCCAACAAGGACCAGCAACGTACTGGTATGTTGCTGGACTTTGAATGTTTATACCAGAATGATGCCTGCGGGTTTAGGTATCATCTTGGTATCATTCTTTTCAGCCTGCGGCCGGCTTTCATGTAAAAGCAATCCTAGCGGCTAATTAGCCTCTGGACTGCTTTTACAAGCAGTGGGAGGGAATGCCCCCCCCCGGATATAAAAAGCGCCATTGGGAAATTGGGAAAGCATTTTATCACACCGATCTTGGTGTGGTCAGATGCTTTGAGGGCAGAGGAAAAATCTAGGGTCTAGAAGACCCCAGTTTTTTCAAAAAAAGAGTACCTGTCACTACCTATTGCTATCATAGGGGATATTTACATTCCCTGAGATAACAATAAAAATGATAAAAAAAAAAATACTTGGAAGGAACAATTTAAAAATAAAATAAAAAAGCAAAATTAATAAGAAAAAAAAAGAAAAAAAAAAAGCACTCCTGTCCTGCCCTGCTCTTGCCCAATGGCGAACGCAAGCGTCGGTCTGGCGTCATATGTAAACAGCAATTGCACCATGCATGTGAGGTATCACCGCGAAGGTCAGATCGAGGGCAATCATTTTAGCAGTAGACCTCCTCTGTAAATCTACTGGGGTAACCTGTAAAAGCTTTTAAACGCTTTTAAAAATGTATGTAGTTTGTCGCCAATGCGCGTTTGTGCGAAATTTTAAAGCATGTCGTGTTTGGTATCTATGTACTCGGCCTAAGATCATCTTTTTTATTTCATCAAACATTTGGGCAATATAGTGTGTTTTAGTGCATTAAAATTAAAAAAAGTGTATTTTTTAACCCAAAAAATGCGTTTGAAAAATCGCTGCGCAAATACTGTGTAGAAAAAAAAAATGCAACACCCACCATTTTAATCTGTAGGGCCTTTGCTTTAAAAATATATATAATGTTTGGGGGTTCAACATAATTTTCTTGCAAAAAAAAAAATGTTTTCATGTAAACAAAAAGTGTCAAAAAGGGCTTTGTCTTCAAGTGGTTAGAAGAGTGGATGTAAGCTTCATAATGTTGTGTATAAAATGCCAGAACAGTTCAAAACCCCCCCAAATGACCCCATTTTGGAAAGTAGACACCCCAAGCTATATACTGAGAGGCATGTCGAGTCCATGGAATATTTTATATGTTGACACAAGTTGCGGAAAAACGACAATTTTTTTTTTTCTTTGCACAAAGTTGTCACTAAATGATATATTGCTCAAACATGCCATGGGCATATGTGGAATTACACCCCAAAATACATTCTGTTGCTTCTCCTGAGTACGGGGATATCACATGTGTGAGACTTTTTGGGAGCCTAGCCACGTACGGGACCCCAAAAACCAAGCACCGCCTTCAGGCTTTCTAAGGGTGTAAATTTTTGATTTCACTTCTCACTGCCTATCACAGTTTCGGAGGCCATGGAATGCCCAGATAGCACAAAACCCCCCCAAATGACCCCATTTTGGAAAGTAGACACCCCAAGCTATTTGCTGAGAGGTATTGTGAGTATTTTGCAGATCTCGCTTTTTGTCACAAAGTTTTGAAAATTGAAAAAAAATAAATATATATATATATATTTTCTTTCTTCATTTTCAAAAACAAATGAGAGCTGTAAAATACTCGCCATTCCTCTCAGCAAATAGCTTGGGGTGTCTATATTCCAAAATGGGGTCATTTGGGGGGGTTTTGTGCGATTTTGGCATTTTATGGCCTTCGAAACTGTGATAGGTAGTGAGGAGTGAAATCAAAAATTTGTGCCTAGAAATCCTGAAGGCGGTGCTTGGTTTTCGGGGTCCCGTACGCGGCTAGGCTCCTAAAAAGTCCCACACATGTGGTATCCCCGTACTCAGGAGAAGCAGAAAAATGTATTTTGGGGTGTAATTCCACATATAACCATGGCATGTGTGAGCAATATATCATTTAGTGACAACTTTTTGTAATTTATTTTTTTTTGTCATTATTCAATCACTTGGGACAAAAAAAATATATTCAATGGGCTCAACAGGCCTCTCAGCAATTTCCTTGGGGTGTCTACTTTCTAAAATGGGGTCATTTGGGGGGGTTTTGTGCTATTTTGGCATTTTATGGCCTTCGAAACTGTGATAGGTAGTGAGGAGTGAAATCAAAAATTTGTGCCTAGAAATCCTGAAGGCGGTGCTTGGTTTTCGGGGTCCCGTACGCGGCTAGGCTCCTAAAAAGTCCCACACATGTGGTATCCCCGTACTCAGGAGAAGCAGAAAAATGTATTTTGGGGTGTAATTCCACATATAACCATGGCATGTGTGAGCAATATATCATTTAGTGACAACTTTTTGTAATTTTTTTTTTTTGTCATTATTCAATCACTTGGGACAAAAAAAATATATTCAATGGGCTCAACAGGCCTCTCAGCAATTTCCTTGGGGTGTCTACTTTCTAAAATGGGGTCATTTGGGGGGGTTTTGTGCTATTTTGGCATTTTATGGCCTTCGAAACTGTGATAGGTAGTGAGGAGTGAAATCAAAAATTTGCGCCCTTAGAAATCCTGAAGGCGGTGCTTGGTTTCCGGGGTCCCGTACGCGGCTAGGCTCCCAAAAAGTCCCACACATGTGGTATCCCCGTACTCAGGAGAAGCAGCAAAATGTATTTTGGGGTGTAATTCCACATATAACCATGGCATGTGTGAGCAATATATCATTTAGTGACAACTTTTTGTAATTTTTTTTTTTTTTTTTAGTCATTATTCAATCACTTGGGACAAAAAAAAAAATTCAATGGGCTCAACATGCCTCTCAGCAATTTCCTTGGGGTGTCTACTTTCCAAAATGGGGTCATTTGGGGGGGTTTTGTACTGCCCTGTCATTTTAGCACCTCAAGAAATGAGATAGGCAGTCATAAATTTAAAGCTGTGTAAATTTCAGAAAATGTACCCTAGTTTGTAAACTCTATAACTTTTGCGCGAAACCAATAAATATACGCTTATTGACATTTTTTTTACTAAAAACATGTGGCTGAATACATTTTGGCCTAACTGTATGACTACAATTGAGTTTATTCGATTTTTCTTATAACAAAAAGTAGAAAATATCATTTTTTTTCAAAATTTTCGGTCTTTTTCCGTTTATTTTGCAAAAAATAAAAATCGCAGAGGCAATCAAATACCATTAAAAGAAAGCTCTATTTGTGGGAAGAAAAGGACGCAAATTTCATTTGGGTACAACATTGCATGTCCGCACAATTTACAGTTAAAGCAGCGCAGTGCAAAATTCTGAATTCACCTCTGGTCCTTTAGCTACCAAATGGTCCGGGGCTTAAGTGGTTAAATAAAAGCCACCGAAAGGTTTTTGGAGTGCGGCTGTCCATTTTTTCATTATTTGATTTTTCAACTGCCTAGTGCATCGCCAGCACCCTTGATTTCTTGACTACTGAGTGATCAGCAGAATCTACCCACCTGGAGCGGCAATCTTTCTTTCATTCACTGGTGAGTACGTTTGTGCAAGGGGTTCGACATGTGGCCCCTCCGGTTCGACCACCACTGTCTCCATGGGATTTGAATCTGGTGCTCTCGGTACTTCAGAAACCTCAGTTTGAGAACATTAGAGAGATTCCCCTTTTGACACTCTCTCAGAAAGTTGCCTTTCTGGTGGCTATTACATCAGTCAGGAGGGTTTCTGAGTTGGCGGTCTTGTCTTGCAAGTCTCCCTACTTGATCCTTCACAAGGATAAAGTGGTGCTACGCCTGCAGCCTTCGTTTCTTCCGAAGGTTGTTTTGGCTTTTCATCTAAATGAGGACATTGTGCTTCCATCCTTGTGTCCTCCAAAGAGGTTGCTTTGCATTCCTTGGACGTGGTCCGAGCTCTGCGGGTGTATCTGTCTGCTATGGCTCTGTTGCTGTTACGTACCTCCGAGGATGAGTCTGACTCGTAGGAGAAGACCTCTCATACAGCTCTGGTTCAGGAGCCACCGGAGTGGGAACAGTGGTCTCGGGAACACAGCGGGGTAGGAGTGCCTGTGGAGACTGTGGTGGTTGACACTGTAGCTGGTTGATGATCCTCCAGGTTTGGCTGGAACTGTGGATGACAGCAGGATCAGTAGCAGGCTGAAGCAGGGAGAGATAAGCCAGGTCAACACGGTAACACACAGAGCAAGAAGGAGTCAGGTGCAGGGTCAGGCGAGCCGGGTCAGATCGGGTGGTCAGGTAGAGCAATGCGGAGGACTGGAGCAGGGTCAGATAAGCAGGCAGAGGTCTGGCAACGGAACAGAAAGTAGTAATAGCAGGGTCAAGGCAGGCCGGGGTCAGGGTTGGAGATTACAGGTAAGTCAGCAGCAGATGCAGGTAGAGATATTCAGAAGCTGCAGATCAAACAGCACTGCATAAGTGCAGCTGCTGTCCTTTTAAAGGCCCATTGGCGCCAACATCTTTCAGCGCGCGCGTGATCCCTGACATTGCCCCCCCCCCAAGGGGCAGCCTCCGGATGCCTAACTGGCCTTTCTTTTTAGGATGGGCAAGAAAAAATGCATGAATTAATTCTTTAGCATGAATGTTACGTTCAGGTTCCCAGGAGTTATCCTCTGGACCGTAACCTTTCCGTTTAATTAGAAATTGCACTTGGCCTTG
Source organism: Rana muscosa (assembly GCA_029206835.1). Taxonomy (NCBI): domain Eukaryota; kingdom Metazoa; phylum Chordata; class Amphibia; order Anura; family Ranidae; genus Rana; species Rana muscosa. The sequence continues at coordinate 28,051,574 of JARGYO010000162.1, read as the reverse complement.
CCGTTTCCTACAATGGAGGATGGCTTCCACCTCGTATTCCTCACTTCCATCAATAATAACAGGTTCTGGTGGCCTGGACCCTCTGTCAGGGAAGGGATCAGGTACTGCAGGTTTAAGTAAGGAGACATGAAATACTGGATGTATCTTAAAAGAGTCAGGTAAGGAAAGTTCATACGATACCTCATTAATTCTTCTCTTCACTGAAAAAGGTCCTAAGAACTTGGGTGCTAATTTTTTCAAAGGGCAAGCCAACCTGAGGTTATTTGTGGAGAGCCATACCTGATCGTCCACTTGCAGGTCCAATTCCCCTCTCCTTTTCCTGTCGAAAGCTTTCTTGCTGTCTGCCTGGGCCTTGGTCACTGCTTCCTGCAACACTTGGTTATTGCGACTGAGGAAGTCCACCATGCTCTGTACTGCTGGAATTGAGGATTCTGGAAGAAAATCAGGTAAAAAAGACAGGTGAAAACCATAATTAGAGAAGAAGGGAGATTGCCCTGTGGCCGAGTGGCTGGCGTTGTTATAGTAAAATTCTGCTAGGGGCAGTAAGGATACCCAGTCATCTTGGACAAAGGACGTGAAACATCTGATGTATTGTTCAAGAGTCTGATTTGTCCTCTCAGTTTGTCCATTTGTTTGGGGGTGATAGGCCGAGGACAAAGCTAGTTCGATCTTCAGGGTCTTACATAATGCCCTCCAGAAACGTGAGGTAAATTGTACTCCCCTATCTGATATGATGTTTGCAGGAACTCCATGCAACTGACAATCTCCTTGATGAATACACGGGCTGTTTCCATAGTGGATGGAGTACTCTTTAATGGTAGGAAGTGGGCCATTTTAGAGAGTCGATCCACGACTACAAAGATCGCGGTACACCTTTCAGAACATGGAAGCTCTACTATAAAGTCCATGGAGATCATCTTCCATGGTCTATCCGGTACAGGTAAGGGTTTCAATAGTCCCCAGGCCCGCCTCCTTGCTGTTTTGTTCCGGTTACAGACGGGGCATGTACTTACATACTTATTGCAAGACTCCTCCAGGCCTGGCCACCAGAACGTGTGACGTACCAACTCGAGGGTCTTGCGGACTCCGAAGTGCCCTGCCAGTGGATGATCATGAAGAAGTTTTAATACTCCAACTTGCAAGTCACTGGGGACAAAGAATTGACTCCCCCTCCACAGTAGGCCATCTCTGGACGTCAAGGTAATCCCAGGGGGTCTCGAAGAGTCAGTGGATGCTTCCTTAATCTGGGAGAGAAGATCCGTTTGGAGAAGCAGAAAGTTGCCTGTGGGTAAAATGGTGTCAGGGAAAGAAAGGTCCTTAGGGTCATCATACATACGTGATAGCGCGTCTGGTTTGGTATTCTTTGATCCAGGCCGGTACGTGATATGGAAGGAAAAGCGAGAGAAAAACAGGGCCCATTGGGCTTGTTGAGGTTTCAGCCGTCTAGCAGATCTTAGGTACTCTAGATTCTTGTGGTGGGTGTATATGAGTACTGGATGGGCAGCACCCTCTAACAAGTACCTCCATTCTTCCAAAGCAACCTTGATGGCAAGTAACTCCCGATCACCCACATCGTAGTTCCTCTCTGCAGGGGACAGTTTTCGTGAGAAGAAGGCCACAGGGTGCATTAGGTCCTTAGTACCGTGGCGTTGAGAAATGGCGGCCCCTACTGCAACTTCGGAGGCATCTACCTCAAGGATGTAGGGTAGAAATGGGTCAGGATGGCTGAGGATCGGAGCTGAAGTAAAAAGTATTTTAAGTGTTTCAAAGGCGTCTTGGGCTTCGGGATTCCAATGGAATCGCAGGTTTTGTTTGGTTAGCTGCGTGATGGGCGTGATTATTGCAGAAAAACCCTTGATGAACTTTCTGTAAAAGTTTGCAAACCCTATCAAACGTTGCACTCCCTTCTCGTCTAAGGGTACAGGCCAGTCTACAATAGCGGACACCTTTTGGGGGTCCATCTTAATTCCCGTTGGGGAAATCACCAATCCTAGGAACTGGATGCTCCGCTGTTCAAATTCAAATTTTTCTGCCTTTGCATACAGTCCATGCTGACGAAGCCGACCCAGTACCCTGCAGACATGTTCCCGATGCTGGTCAAGGGACACTGAAAACATTAAGATATCATCCAGATAGACAATTACAAAAATGTCCAAAAAGTCTCTGAATACATCATTAATGAATGATTGGAAGGTGGCGGGGGCGTTGCAGAGCCCAAAGGGCATGACCAGATATTCATAATAGCTGAACCGGGTACGAAAGGCCGTCTTCCTCTCATCCCCGGCCTGGATGCGGACAAGATTGTAGGCCCCCCTTAGATCCAACTTAGTGAAGATAATGGCAGATCTTAATTTCTGGAACAGTTCAGGTATCAGGGGCAATGGATAGCGGTTCTTGACCGTGATTTTATTCAACTCGCGGTGGTCCACACATGGGTGAAGAGTCTGGTCTTTCTTTGTGATAAAAAATATTCCGGCACCTGCTGGTGAGGTTGAGGGGCAGATAAACCCCTTATTCAGATTTTCGTCAATGTAAACCTTTAGTGCCTCCTGTTCTTTTTCCGACAAAGGGAATATGCGCCCAAAGGGGATCTCAGCTCCAGGAAGCAGTTCGATCGGGCAGTCATAGGAGCGGTGAGGCGGAAGGGAGTCAGCCCCCCGTTTACTGAAAACATCAATGAACTCGTGGTATGGTTCAGGCACTGACTGGAATAAGTTCTGATCGGAGTCCATACACAGCAGAGTAGTGGGTGGGTTGGAGGGTTTGGATATACAATGTTTCTGACAATAGGAGGACAGGAATCCTACTTCCCCCAGATACCCAATTTATTTGGGGATTGTGAGCCTGAGGCCAAGGTAACCCCAGGATCACGGGGAACAATGGTGAAGATATGGCATCAAGGGTCAGCAGTTCTTTGTGTTGGGAGGAGATGGCAACAGGCAAAGGGGCGGTCTCCTGGGTTACTTGTCCTGACTTTATGCGAGAGCCATCGGCCAGGTAGACAGAAAGTCCATGCGCCTTTTCTTGCAGCGGGAGGCGTTGCTGAATGGCAAAGGTGATATCGACGAAAAAGCTACATGCTCCAGAGTCGACGATAGCGTTGACGGTTATTGTTCTTTCCGGAAGGAGGAATGAGAGAGGGAGAGCAAGGTGGGTTGCATTGGCAGACAGAGCTGACAGGTTGGAAGGTATGGAAGAAGGGCACTTACGCATCTTGGCGGGGCAGTTGTGCACGTAGTGGCCGGCCTCGCCACAGTAGAGGCAAAGATTGTGCTGTCTGCGACATGTTCGTTCTTCAGGGGATAAAGTTGATCGTATCACTCCTATTTGCATGGGCCTGGAAGTGTCTGGAACTGGACCAGCAGGATCTGAGCAGGTTGGTGCCAGGTAGCGGGAAGAGGGAGCTGGAGCCCTTGGGGTCATCCACACGGCGCGGCCTTGCTGAGTGGACCGCTCTGACCGATGCTCACGGAGTTGTCGATCGATTTGGATGGACAGGGTGATCAGATTTTCAAGAGTACCTGGTATACCAACTCGGGCAAGCTCATCCTTGAGACTGTCAGAAAGACCCTTGCGGAATTGGTGTCGTAAGGCAGCATCATTCCATTGAGTGTCTGTGCTCCAGCGCCTAAAGTCTGTGACATAGTCCTCGGCCGCTCTGCGACCTTGCTGGAGCGCAAACAGGGCAGCTTCCGCCGTAGCGGTCCGCTGGGGGTCCTCGTAAAGCTGGGCCATGGCCCCAAAAAAGGCTAACAAGGAGCGGGTCTGTACGCTGTTCTGCTCGAGTAGTCAGTGGGCCCAACTCTGGGGTTCTCCTTGGAGTAGGGTGATGACAAACCCCACCTTGGTGGCTTCAAGTGAAAAAGTCCGGGGTTGTAGAGTGAAGTATAACTGGCATGCATTGTGGAAAGCCCGGAACTTGGTTCGATCTCCTGCGAATCTTTCCGGAACAGGAAATCTGAGTATAGGTGGGAGCATCACTACAGAAGGAGTGGAGGCAGACTGTACAGGTGCAGTGGAGGAAACCGAAGCCACATGACTGGAATCTGATAAGTTCTGGACCTGCTCGTCCAATTTGACATGTCCTTCTTGTAGGGATTTAACGGCTTGCGTGAGAGCTGCAAGATGTGTGCAAATCTCCTCCATGGGTGAGGTTTCTCCTGCAGACTCGGTCATGGCTGTTTGATACTGTTACGTACCTCCAAGGATGAGTCTGACTCGTAGGAGAAGACCTCTCATACAGCTCTGGTTCAGGAGCCACCGGAGTGGGAACAGTGGTTTTGGGAACACAGCGGGGTAGGAGTGCCTGTGGAGACTGTGGTGGTTGACACTGTAGCTGGTTGATGATCCTCCAGGTTTGGCTGGAACTGTGGATGACAGCAGGATCAGTAGCAGGCTGAAGCAGGGAGAGATAAGCCAGGTCAACACGGTAACACACAGAGCAAGAAGGAGTCAGGTGCAGGGTCAGGCGAGCCGGGTCAGATCGGGTGGTCAGGTAGAGCAATGCGGAGGACTGGAGCAGGGTCAGATAAGCAGGCAGAGGTCTGGCAACGGAACAGAAAGTAGTAATAGCAGGGTCAAGGCAGGCCGGGGTCAGGGTTGGAGATTACAGGTAAGTCAGCAGCAGATGCAGGTAGAGATATTCAGAAGCTGCAGATCAAACAGCACTGCATAAGTGCAGCTGCTGTCCTTTTAAAGGCCCATTGGCGCCAACAGCTTTCAGCGCGCGCGTGATCCCTGACATTGCCCCCCCCCAAGGGGCAGCCTCCGGATGCCTAACTGGCCTTTCTTTTTAGGATGGGCAAGAAAAAATGCATGAATTAATTCTTTAGCATGAATGTTACGTTCAGGTTCCCAGGAGTTATCCTCTGGACCGTAACCTTTCCGTTTAATTAGAAATTGCACTTGGCCTTGCCGTTTCCTACAATCGAGGATGGCTTCCACCTCGTATTCCTCACTTCCATCAATAATAACAGGTTCTGGTGGCCTGGACCCTCTGTCAGGGAAGGGATCAGGTACTGCAGGTTTAAGTAAGGAGACATGAAATACTGGATGTATCTTAAAAGAGTCAGGTAAGGAAAGTTCATACGATACCTCATTAATTCTTCTCTTCACTGAAAAAGGTCCTAAGAACTTGGGTGCTAATTTTTTCAAAGGGCAAGCCAACCTGAGGTTATTTGTGGAGAGCCATACCTGATCGTCCACTTGCAGGTCCAATTCCCCTCTCCTTTTCCTGTCGAAAGCTTTCTTGCTGTCTGCCTGGGCCTTGGTCACTGCTTCCTGCAACACTTGGTTATTGCGACTGAGGAAGTCCACCATGCTCTGTACTGCTGGAATTGAGGATTCTGGAAGAAAATCAGGTAAAAAAGACAGGTGAAAACCATAATTAGAGAAGAAGGGAGATTGCCCTGTGGCCGAGTGGCTGGCGTTGTTATAGTAAAATTCTGCTAGGGGCAGTAAGGATACCCAGTCATCTTGGACAAAGGACGTGAAACATCTGATGTATTGTTCAAGAGTCTGATTTGTCCTCTCAGTTTGTCCATTTGTTTGGGGGTGATAGGCTGAGGACAAAGCTAGTTCGATCTTCAGGGTCTTACATAATGCCCTCCAGAAACGTGAGGTAAATTGTACTCCCCTATCTGATATGATGTTTGCAGGAACTCCATGCAATCTGACAATCTCCTTGATGAATACACGGGCTGTTTCCATAGTGGATGGAGTACTCTTTAATGGTAGGAAGTGGGCCATTTTAGAGAGTCGATCCACGACTACAAAGATCGCGGTACACCTTTCAGAACATGGAAGCTCTACTATAAAGTCCATGGAGATCATCTTCCATGGTCTATCCGGTACAGGTAAGGGTTTCAATAGTCCCCAGGCCCGCCTCCTTGCTGTTTTGTTCCGGTTACAGACGGGGCATGTACTTACATACTTATTGCAAGACTCCTCCAGGCCTGGCCACCAGAACGTGTGACGTACCAACTCGAGGATCTTGCGGACTCCGAAGTGCCCTGCCAGTGGATGATCATGAAGAAGTTTTAATACTCCAACTTGCAAGTCACCGGGGACAAAGAATTGACTCCCCCTCCACAGTAGGCCATCTCTGGACGTCAAGGTAATCCCAGGGGGTCTCGAAGAGTCAGTGGATGCTTCCTTAATCTGGGAGAGAAGATCCGTTTGGAGAAGCAGAAAGTTGCCTGTGGGTAAAATGGTGTCAGGGAAAGAAAGGTCCTTAGGGTCATCATACATACGTGATAGCGCGTCTGGTTTGGTATTCTTTGATCCAGGCCGGTACGTGATATGGAAGGAAAAGCGAGAGAAAAACAGGGCCCATTGGGCTTGTTGAGGTTTCAGCCGTCTAGCAGATCTTAGGTACTCTAGATTCTTGTGGTGGGTGTATATGAGTACTGGATGGGCAGCACCCTCTAACAAGTACCTCCATTCTTCCAAAGCAACCTTGATGGCAAGTAACTCCCGATCACCCACATCGTAGTTCCTCTCTGCAGGGGAAGTTTTCGTGAGAAGAAGGCCACAGGGTGCATTAGGTCCTTAGTACCGTGGCGTTGAGAAATGACGGCCCCTACTGCAACTTCGGAGGCATCTACCTCAAGGATGTAGGGTAGAGCTGGGTCAGGATGGCTGAGAATCGGAGCTGAAGTAAAAAGTATTTTAAGTGTTTCAAAGGCGTCTTGGGCTTCGGGATTCCAATGGAATCGCAGGTTTTGTTTGGTTAGCTGCGTGATGGGCGTGATTATTGCAGAAAAACCCTTGATGAACTTTCTGTAAAAGTTTGCAAACCCTATCAAACGTTGCACTCCCTTCTCGTCTAAGGGTACAGGCCAGTCTACAATAGCGGACACCTTTTGGGGGTCCATCTTAATTCCCGTTGGGGAAATCACCAATCCTAGGAACTGGATGCTCCGCTGTTCAAATTCAAATTTTTCTGCCTTTGCATACAGTCCATGCTGACGAAGCCGACCCAGTACCCTGCAGACATGTTCCCGATGCTGGTCAAGGGACACTGAAAACATTAAGATATCATCCAAATAGACAATTACAAAAATGTCCAAAAAGTCTCTGAATACATCATTAATGAATGATTGGAAGGTGGCGGGGGCGTTGCAGAGCCCAAAGGGCATGACCAGATATTCATAATAGCTGAACCGGGTACGAAAGGCCGTCTTCCTCTCATCCCCGGCCTGGATGCGGACAAGATTGTAGGCCCCCCTTAGATCCAACTTAGTGAAGATAATGGCAGATCTTAATTTCTGGAACAGTTCAGGTATCAGGGGCAATGGATAGCGGTTCTTGACCGTGATTTTATTCAACTCGCGGTAGTCCACACATGGGCGAAGAGTCTGGTCTTTCTTTGTGACGAAAAATATTCCGGCACCTGCTGGTGAGGTTGAGGGGCAGATAAACCCCTTATTCAGATTTTCGTCAATGTAAACCTTTAGTGCCTCCTGTTCTTTTTCCGACAAAGGGAATATGCGCCCAAAGGGGATCTCAGTTCCAGGAAGCAGTTCGATCGGGCAGTCATAGGAGCGGTGAGGCGGAAGGGAGTCAGCCCCCCGTTTACTGAAAACATCAATGAACTTGTGGTATGGTTCAGGCACTGACTGGAATAAGTTCTGATCGGAGTCCATACACAGCAGAGTAGTGGGTGGGTTGGAGGGTTTGGATATACAATGTTTCTGACAATAGGAGGACAGGAATCCTACTTCCCCCAGATACCCAATTTATTTGGGGATTGTGAGCCTGAGGCCAAGGTAACCCCAGGATCACGGGGAACAATGGTGAAGATATGGCATCAAGGGTCAGCAGTTCTTTGTGTTGGGAGGAGATGGCAACAGGCAAAGGGGCGGTCTCCTGGGTTACTTGTCCTGACTTTATGCGAGAGCCATCGGCCAGGTAGACAGAAAGTCCATGCGCCTTTTCTTGCAGCGGGAGGCGTTGCTGAATGGCAAAGGTGATATCGACGAAAAAGCTACATGCTCCAGAGTCGACGATAGCGTTGACGGTTATTGTTCTTTCCGGAAGGAGGAATGAGAGAGGGAGAGCAAGGTGGGTTGCATTGGCAGACAGAGCTGACAGGTTGGAAGGTATGGAAGAAGGGCACTTACGCATCTTGGCGGGGCAGTTGTGCACGTAGTGGCCAGCCTCGCCACAGTAGAGGCAAAGATTGTGCTGTCTGCGACATGTTCGTTCTTCAGGGGATAAAGTTGATCGTATCACTCCTATTTACATGGGCCTGGAAGTGTCTGGAACTGGACCAGCAGGATCTGAGCAGGTTGGTGCCAGGTAGCGGGAAGAGGGAGCTGGAGCCCTTGGGGTCATCCACACGGCACGGCCTTGCTGAGTGGACCGCTCTGACCGACGCTCACGGAGTTGTCGATCGATTTGGATGGACAGGGTGATCAGATTTTCAAGAGTACCTGGTATACCAACTCGGGCAAGCTCATCCTTGAGACTGTCAGAAAGACCCTTGCGGAATTGGTGTCGTAAGGCAGCATCATTCCATTGAGTGTCTGTGCTCCAGCGCCTAAAGTCTGTGACATAGTCCTCGGCCGCTCTGCGACCTTGCTGGAGCGCAAACAGAGCAGCTTCCGCCGTAGCGGTCCGCTGGGGGTCCTCGTAAAGCTGGGCCATGGCCTCAAAAAAGGCTAACAAGGAGCGGGTCTGTACGCTGTTCTCCTCGAGTAGTCGGTGGGCCCAACTCTGGGGTTCTCCTTGGAGTAGGGTGATGACAAACCCCACCTTGGTGGCTTCAAGTGAAAAAGTCCGGGGTTGTAGAGTGAAGTATAACTGGCATGCATTGTGGAAAGCCCGGAACTTGGTTCGATCTCCTGCGAATCTTTCCGGAACAGGAAATCTGAGTATAGGTGGGAGCATCACTACAGAAGGAGTGGAGGCAGACTGTACAGGTGCAGTGGAGGAAACCGAAGCCACATGACTGGAATCTGATAAGTTCTGGACCTGCTCGTCCAATTTGACATGTCCTTCTTGTAGGGATTTAACGGCTTGCGTGAGAGCTGCAAGGTGTGTGCAAATCTCCTCCATGGGTGAGGTTTCTCCTGCAGACTCGGTCATGGCTGTTTGATACTGTTACGTACCTCCAAGGATGAGTCTGACTCGTAGGAGAAGACCTCTCATACAGCTCTGGTTCAGGAGCCACCGGAGTGGGAACAGTGGTTTTGGGAACACAGCGGGGTAGGAGTGCCTGTGGAGACTGTGGTGGTTGACACTGTAGCTGGTTGATGATCCTCCAGGTTTGGCTGGAACTGTGGATGACAGCAGGATCAGTAGCAGGCTGAAGCAGGGAGAGATAAGCCAGGTCAACACGGTAAAACACAGAGCAAGAAGGAGTCAGGTGCAGGGTCAGGCGAGCCGGGTCAGATCGGGTGGTCAGGTAGAGCAATGCGGAGGACTGGAGCAGGGTCAGATAAGCAGGCAGAGGTCTGGCAATGGAACAGAAAGTAGTAATAGCAGGGTCAAGGCAGGCCGGGGTCAGGGTTGGAGATTACAGGTAAGTCAGCAGCAGATGCAGGTAGAGATATTCAGAAGCTGCAGATCAAACAGCACTGCATAAGTGCAGCTGCTGTCCTTTTAAAGGCCCATTGGCGCCAACAGCGTTCAGCGCACGCACTGTCATGCACGCACACGAACGCGCGTGCGTCCAGTCATGGTAAGTCCCTGACAGTTGCGGAGGTTAGACTCACTGTTTGTTTCGGTGACTGCTCCAAAGAAAGGCCTGGCGGTCTCGTCGGCCACCATTTCTCGGTGGATCAGATAGGTCGTGATTCAGGCTTATGTCCTAAAAGGGCGGGCGCCTCCTTTTCCGGTCACGGCGCATTTGACCAGGGCAATAGGTGCCTCCTGGGCCTTCCGACATCAAGCATCTGTCTCCCAGGTGTGTAAGGCAACGACCTGGTCGTCCGTTTGCACTTTCACTAAGTTTTACAAGGTTGATGTGCATGCATCTGCGGATGCTTGCTTTGGCCGCAAAGTTTTGCAAGCGGCTGTTTAAGGTTGCAACTCCTCCATTGAGGAGCTCTGGTTGTTTTGGGTGGAAGTTTTTTTTTTTTACTTGCTGTTCCCACCCCTCGTTTTTTCGACACTGCTTGGGGACGTCCCTAAGGTCAAGAATAAAGGAGCTGTGTCCGTCCATGAACGAAAGAGAAAATAGGATTTTTGTATTCACCGTAAAATCCTTTTTCTCTGAATTTCATGGACGGACACAGCACCCACCCCTCTTATTTATGTTTGTACTGCTTTTTGACGAACTGAGCTGCTAGATGCAGGGTGAGGGGTAATAGCCAGAGGGACCGCCCCCTGGGCGGTACTGTTCAGCTTTGCTGTTGTTACATGTTTTAACTGTTTAACATGCCTGCCTAGTCCTCTCCTGATAGACGGCATATAAACCTAAGGTCAAGAATAAAGGAGCTGTGTCCGTCCATCAACTTCAGAGAAAATGATTTTACGGTGAGTACAAAAATCCTATTTTTGTTCCTCTTTTATAAGTGATCACACTCCCTCTGTTCTCAACTGTATAAGCGCTCGGGGGAGGAGAAGTTACAGCTCATCGATCTTCCCAGTCAAAGATTGTGCGGAGGTTGGGGGGTCAGGACAAGTCTGATCATTGGAGGAGAGCAGTCTGAGTTTCCAGCACAGCAAGATAACTGACCATGGTAAGCTCTCCTGCCTAGTGTGGTCAGTTTTAACACAAAAGCAGAGGGACTGAGAGGAACACCATTGATTTCACACAAAGAAAGCAAAAAAAGAGAACAGGATACTTTTTCATACAAGTGCATGGTACAGCAGGAATTTGAAATGCTGGGGTAAAAAAGGCTTTAATTTCCCCTGAAATCTGACTCTGAAATTAATTTGCAGGGACACCTAGAATGTTAATGGTCAAGGGTGGCCTTTATTACTTTCGGCAGCAGTGTTTGAGATGGAACATGGTTGTCTGTATTGCTTTGCTCTTATCTTCTTAGCAGTTGGAATATTAGGAGACGTAAGCATTTTTTCCTGAACCTTCAAATCTTTTTAACTAGGCTCCTAAACTTGGCTGATGTTACAAGGAGTACTTTCAGTCAAAATATTTACTGGATAAATGGTTACACCTCTAACATCTTCAATCGGATAAAAAAGAAATGACCTAATGGACCCCCTAAAATGACATATCCATGCCTCCATCCCTGTTAGTTTAAAAAAGAAGAAGGGGGGGGGATTTTGGGACTTTAAATGAGGCATGGAAAAGTGTCTAGGAAAGTTTAGGATACCAGAAATGCATATATTGTCACAATCTCTGTGGCCAATGAGAGACTGCTAAATAACCAATCCACTGAATGAAATACAATAGGCAGATATATTTATGATACATTATATATGATTTTTCATAATACATTGATCATGCATACAAAGGCATAATACACGTAGAGGTAATCACATTGACATAATTGAAGTTCAAAAAATGGATAGACATGATTAAAAGGCAATCACAATAAAATGAACATACAGACGGTGTGAGCATGATTATTCTATACAATGGGTAGAAAATGAAGTACAATTAGTAGAATATGAGATTTGGGGTGGGTTTTGATTGGCATCCCTGAGTGTGGACTCGACGCGTTTCTTGGCGTTATCAGCCAGTCATCAGGAGTGGGATACATAGAATTTAACTAAAAAAGAAAGAAAATATATAGATAGGTAGGTCAGATGCGTCTCAAAATTTAAAAGTAATACTATCAAGAAACAGAGCTCAAAGGATCTAATACATTACCGATGACGAAGCCCAGATAGGTAGCCCAGTGGCCCCCAAATGGGAGTGAGATGATGGCCCTGGATGAACTGTCTCCCCCGGGGTTGAGGCAGGGACAAAACCCCAAAACCAAACACTGTCCAAGGACACCTCCACCGGAGAGGAGAGCCAAAGAGAGGGGTGGCGGTGAGGCATCAGCCAAGGAGCGATCCGGACAGTCACAGCACAATACCAAAACATGAGGTTGAGAAACATGTGGGACACCATAAGGGTATCTGAAAAGAAGAGGAGGGTGGGAGTGAATGACAATGAATGAGGACACATGATGGAATTAATAAAATTAAAAATGTGTGTAAAATCATGTGAAACAATGGTACTTAGGAAGTGAATGTGAAAAAGTACTGAAAAATGCCCTTTCTTGATGTTAAGTGAGAGGATTTGGGCTCAGGCAGCATTGAGACTGCAAAAAGTGTTTTGCATAAATGAATATGAATGAAACCTGGGGGTGAACATGGACTAATAAGAAAGCCCAGTTCCTCCTCCCCACCCATCCCTTCTGTTGATGGGGGCAGGGTTGGACCTTGGCTCATCGGCTCCATGTCAGCATGACGCACGCACGGTGTTCACCATGAACGCCGTGAAGTGTGTTCTAGCCCTTTCACATCCCGCACAGCTGTGGGATGGGATGGACTCCCGCTGAGACACCGGCGCTCTGGGCGGGTGTCCGCTCCGTCCGCTCCCACACCTGCGATGATGCATGACTCTGGCAGGGACACGCCCCTAGGCTGGGGGTATTTCAGTCAGGTCGGCACCGGCAGTTCACTCCACACTTTCCAATCTGAGGAGAGGTTTCACGCAGTCACGCAGTCTCATTTTAGGTATCTAGGGCCAGTTTTGCTCTGGTTTCACTTTCACTTCCCTACTGCTGGTTTCTTCTAATCCAGCAGTATCAGTGGCGGAATTTTCAGGGTCGCGCCAGTCGCAGTTGCGACTGGGCCCTGTAATTCCGCCAAGTCCGGGGGGCCCCGCAGCCCGTCCGTGTACTCTGCCGGCGCCGCCCACCTGACTGTCACTCACTGACAATGTGTGGGGCGCGCACTGCGTGCTATACGTTCGGCCGCGGGGCCGCCGCTGACTGAAGACAGACACTGAGATAATGCAAGAGAGCAGGGCAGCTGAGGCAGCACTCCACTCACTGACTGGGATTGTGGACCGCCTCCGCCTATCCAGAGACACAGAGATGTAGGGAGGCGGGGCGGACTCTGAAAAATGAGAGAAGGCGGGGAGAAGCTTTCCCCTCTATGGCAGCATGGAGTACCTTCCCGGAGTCTACCCAGGCAGCATGAGGCAAGGCAGAGTGGCGAATTTTTCCTCCTGGCGCCTGGCGGGAGTAGACACACACAGTGACATCTGTCAGAGTGACCCACAGGACGGAATTCCCGGGGGAATCGATTGATTGACGGTAAGTCAATCAAGTGACAGAGCTCACCTCAGCAATCAATGCCAACCTCCACCACCTGTTCCTCGTCTTACTGATCCCATCCCCCCCACCACTGATCTCATCATCCCTATCCCCCCCATTACTTCTACAACAGAGGTGATGGGGGGATAGGGATGAGATCAGTGGTGGGGGGGATGGGATCAGTAAGGAGGCACAGGTGGTGGTGGGAGAGGATGGCACCACCACTGCCACCCCCCTCAAGTACCACCGCAGTCACCCCCCCTCAAGTACCACCGCAGCCACCCCCCCTCAAGTACCACCGCAGCCACCCCCCCCTCAAGTACCACCACAGCCACCCCCCAAGTACCACCGCAGCCACCCCCCCAAGTACCACCGCAGCCACCCTCCCTCAAGTACCACCACAGCCACCCCCCCTCAAGTACCACCACAGCCACCCCCCAAATACCACCGCAGCCACCCCCCCTCAAGCACCACCGCAGCCACCCCCCCTCAAGTACCACCGCAGCCACCCCCCCAAGTACCACCGCAGCCACCCCCCCTCAAGTACCACCGCAGCCACCCCCCCTCAAGTACCACCACAGCCACCCCCCCTCAAGTGCCACCACTACCACCCCCCCTCAAGTACCACCGCTAGTACTTGAGGGGGGTGGTAGCGGTGGTACTTGAGGGGGGGTGGCTGCGGTGGTACTTGAGGGAGGTGGCAGTGGTGATGCCATCCTCTCCCACCACCACCACCTGTGCCTCCTTACTGATCCCATCCCCCCCACCACTGATCTCATCCCTATCCCCCCCCATTACTTCTACAACAGAGGTGATGGGGGATAGGGATGGGATCAGTAAGAGGCACAGGTGGTGGTGGGAGAGGATGGCACCACCACTGCCACCGCAGCCACCCCGCCTTAAGTACAACCGCTGCCACCCCCCCCCTCAACACCAGCACTTCACTGATCCCATCTAGGGTTGCCACCTGTCCGGGATTCACCCGGACAGTACGGGTTTTGAAACATGTGCCCGGGTCTCTGCCCGCCTGAGACCCAGGAATATTATTCAGACCCGCCAGTTGCTCCCTGAGTCCCTGTGCCTGTGCTGAAGCTGTGCCACCACCGCCGTGTGCGCCTCGAGTTCGGTCCGCTTTATTCTGCAACTGCTGCCTTCCTATCTACCCCCCCCGCATTGTCGGTTCACCTCCGTCCGCTCTGTGTGCTGCAGACGGGACACAGAGGCAGAAACGGAGTCTCCATGTTGCCGGAGACTCTCCTCTGGTTTTGCCCCCCCCATACACTACCATACAGTTCTGCCACCCCCCTCCCATACACCATCCATCCATCCAGTTTTCCCTCTCCTCCTCATACACACATTTATCATCCCCTCCATACACCATCCTTATATACAGTTCCCCCCATATATATATAGTTCTCCCCCCCCATACACCATCCTTATATACAGTCCCCCATATATATATAGTTCTCCCCCCCCATACACCATCCTTATATACAGTCCCCCCCATATATACAGTTCTCTCTCCCCCCCATACACCATCCATATATACAGTTCTCTCCCCCCCCCATACACCATCCATATATACAGTCCCCCCCATATATACAGTTCTCTCCCCCCCTATACACCATCCATATATACAGCCCCCCCCCTGTATATACAATTCTCCCCCCCCCATACACCATCCATATATACAGTTCTCACCGGGTGACACCGTCCACTGCCCTACTGACACCGTCCACTGCCCTACTGACACCGTCCACTGCCCTACTGACACCGTCCACTGCTCTACTGATACCGTCCTCTGCCCTACTGACACCGTCCACTGCCCTACTGACACCGTCCACTGCCCTACTGACACCGTTCACTGCTCTACTGATACCGTCCACTGCTCTACTGATACCGTCCTCTGCCCTACTGACACCGTCCACTGCCCTACTGACACCGTCCTCTGCCCTACTGACACCGTCCACTGCCCTACTGGCTGACAGTGTCCACTTTTAAGGTAGACTAGTTTCATATTTTAACTGACATTTCTTTTATTAATTGAATCATATTTTATGGGTACACTAATGCTTTTTTTTTTTTATTTAACCATGCCTGTTAATGCAATTTGGCCACAGCCACTGTTCATTGTAGCACACCTCATTACTACTCTCTTTGGGTAACCCAAAAGGTGTCCTAGGTATTTTACAATCCTATAGCGTGTAGTACAAAAAATTGCCACGCACCGCGAAAGTGTTCGGGTTTGGCTTGAAGAAAAGGTGGCAACCCTGATCCCATCCCTCCTCCCCACCAGCACTGTTACTGATCCCATTCCCCAGGTCAGATTTAATTGATCCTATGATTGCTGCATAGGATCAGCAACTGATGTATTGCTTCATTTATGTGAAATCCCAGGTGATATGGCCAGTCCCTCTTTGTTGTACAGTGTAAAAAAATTAAGTATTAAGCTTTTCGGTGGGGGGGGGGGGGCCCTTCATGATTTCTTGCACCGGGGCCCTGAAGTCTCTAGTTACGCCACTGAGCAGTATACACATCTTCCTTTCACACCAGCATTCATTCCAACACTCCCCATTCTTATTAGTCCATGTTCACCCCCAGGTTTCATTCATAATCATTTATCCAACACTTTTTGCAGTCTCAATGCTGCCTGAGCCCAAATCCTCTCACTTAACATCAAGAAAGGGCATTTTTCAGTACTTTTTCACATTCACTTCCTAAGTACCATTGTTTCACATGATTTTACACACATTTTTCATTTTATTAATTCCATCATGTGTCCTCATTCATTGTCATTCACTCCCACTCTCCTCTTCTTTTCAGATACCCTTATGGTGTCTCACATGTTTCTCAACCTCATGTTTTGGTATTGTGCTGTGACTGTCCGGATCGCTCCTTGGCTGATGCCTCACCGCCACCCCTCTCTTTGGCTCTCCTCTCCGGTGGAGGTGTCCTTGGACAGTGTTTGGTTTTGGGGTTTTGTCCCTGCCTCAACCCCGGGGGAGACAGTTCATCCAGGGCCATCATCTCACTCCCATTTGGGGGCCACTGGGCTACCTATCTGGGCTTCGTCATCGGTAATGTATTAGATCCTTTGAGCTCTGTTTCTTGATAGTATTACTTTTAAATTTTGAGACGCATCTGACCTACCTATCTACCGGTATATATTTTCTTTCTTTTTTAGTTAAATTCTATATATCCCACTCCTGATGACTGGCTGATACCGCCAAGAAACACATTGAGTCCACACTCAGGGATGCCATTCAAAACCCACCCCAAATCTCATATTCTACTAATTGTACTTCATTTTCTACCCATTGTATAGGATAACCATGCTCACACCGTCTGTATGTCCATTTTATTGTGATTGCCTTTTAATCATGTCTATCCATTTTTTGAACTTCAATTATGTCAATGTGATTACCTCTACGTGTATTATGTCTTTGTATGCATGATCAATGTATTATATTTATGATACATTATATATATATGATTTTTCATATCTGCCTATTGTATTTCATTCAGTGGATTGGTTATTTAGCAGTCTCTCATTGGCCACAGAGATTTCCTGAAGGGGATTGTGACAATATATGCATTTCTGGTATCCTAAACTTTCCTAGACACTTATTCACGCCTCATTTAAAGTCCCCAAATCCCCCCCTTCTTCTTCATCTTCAATCAGATGTGCAGTTTTTTCTATTGGTTTTAGATGAATCCTGGAATATTTTCCTTTACTTTGACTCGCAAGATCATCATGGTTAAGCATTAATGCTTTCTCATCAAGTTCTTGAGATAATTTTTTACAGTCTTGATGCTGCTGTCTTGATGCTGCTTGCCAAGCTTCAATTTTAAAACGACTTCAAAATCAGCTTTCAAGCCTTTTTCTTGCAGCCACTATTCTGGTATGCACTTTCCCATATGTTGTATCTAGAGCTAGGGCCTGTGCAGCCTTCCTCAGCTTCCTTGTTTTTTTTTGTTTTTTTTTGTCTGCTGTAATGCTTTGGGTGTAGCATTTAATAACCGCCGGAATTTTCCTTTCTTAACCACTTCAATACCGGGCATTTAAACCCCCTTCCTGCCCAGGCCAATTTTCAGCTTTCAGCACTGTCACGCTTTGAATGACAATTGCACGGTCGTGCGACGTGGCTCCCAAAAAGAATTGACGTCCTTTTTTCCCACAAATAGAGCTTTCTTTTGGTGGTATTTGATCACCTCTGCGGCTTTTACTTTTTACCACTATAAGCAAAAAAACCTGACAATTTTGAAAAAAAAAAAACAATATTTTTTACCTTATAATAAATATCCCAATTTTTAAAAAAAATAACTTTTTTTTCTTCTCAGTTTAGGCCGATACGTATTCTTCTACATATTTTTGTAAAAAAAATTACAGTAAGCGTTTATTGATTGGTTTGCGCAAAAGTTATTACAAAATAGGGGATAGATTTATGACATTTTTTTTTATAGTAATGGCGGCGATCTGCGATTTTTGTTTTTGCGGCGGACAGATCGGACACTTTTGACACTATTTTGGGACCATTCATATTTATACAGCGAACAGTGCTATAAATATGCACTGATTACTGTATAAATGTGACTGGCAGGGAAGGGGTTAACACTATGGGGCGATCAAGGGGTTAATGTGTTCCCTAGGGAGTGATTCTTACTGTGGGGGGAGAGGACTGACTGGGGGAGGTGATCGATCAGTGTCCCTATGTACAAGTGACACACCATAGGTCTCCTCTCCCTGACATGGATCTCTGTGTTTACACACAGAGATCCACGTCCCGGGCTCTGTGACGAGCAATCGCGGGTGCTCGGCGGACATCGCGGCCGCCGGGCACGCGCATCGGGTCCCCAGTGATGCGGCGAGCGTGCGCGCCGCCGGTGGCATGCGTGCGCGCTCCACAGTGCGGGAATCTCAGGACGTCATATGACAGCCGCCCAGAGGGACGAAAGGTTCCTGCGGCCGACTATAGGCCGGGTGGGAAGCGGTTAAAGTAAGCATTGCCCAAGCCCTTCTGATAAAAAAATTTGTTTTGCTTCTTCCTTTTGCTGTGGAGTAATAACTCATAGTTATTTTTTTTAAGTTCATTTGAAGCCTCCGGCTTCACACTTCTGCGACTTGGGATCCAACTTGTGAGACTCCAAGTTGCGTGACATGTGAAATCCTATGTAAGTCAATGAGAGCTGTCTTAACCTCCCTGGCGGTATGATTATGCCAGATTTTAGATGCAGAAAGCGGTACAATTATTTTGCATGGAAATTTGGCATTTTATATTGTAGGCCTGTAATTCTAAGGCCACTTTCACACTGAGGCACTTAAAAAACTGCCAGTAAAACACTGAGCGCTTTTGAAGCGCTTTTCAGGCGCTTTTGAAGCGCTTTCAATTCATTTCAATGGAGAGGGGTGTTTTTTCAGCACACTGCCCCAGTGTGAAAGCATTCATTGATTTTAATGGAAATACGTTTTCAGGCGCTTTTTTTAGCGTGAAAGCGCCTGAAAAGCGACTCAGTGTGAAAGTGGTCTTAGGAATAACTCACTTAAATCTGTCCAAACAAGAGTCTAGTAGACATCCCGGGTATGATAAAGTTTGAAACACAAAATCATAAATTATAATATAATAAATAACTATAAATAATTATAACTAATAATATAATAATAATTATTCAATAATGTAATCAAATCACTGAAATTTGCTTAGTTGCAGAATTGTCGCTGTCATTACTTTTCAGTGTTTGATGACGAATTTCCCCACAAATCACTATCGCTCAATTCTGCAAGTGATTCTAATTTATTATCGCTGTATTCTAGCTGGTCTAAAACCACTTTTGACGTAAAGGGACACTTTTTGGTTGCTATGGACAATCCCCAGTTTCCAGGCAGAAAGAAAAGTATTTATAACGTAAAACTGCATGCAGGACACTGGACAAACCACTAGGGACAAAGGGGATGTGTAATTATTTTATACAGTACTGTAATCTGTAAGATTACAGTGTACTGTATGTATACTGTGTTTTTAATTTTTTTAATTTGGCGCTGTGCTCCGTCTCCGTGCGTCGCAACTCTTGCAGGGAATGGAGCTTGGCACTCGGCACTGTGAATCGAGCGAGGAGACAGCTCTCAGATCACAGCGGGGAGACATCGCAGGATCCAGGGGACAAGGTAAGTAACTTTCCCTGGATACTGTGATGCGATCCCGAGTCGGGCTCGGGGTTACCGCTTTTGGTAGTAAAAACTGACCCCGAGCCAGACTCGGGAATACCGCCAGGGAGGTTAATAGGCACTACTGAAGTTGCTCCAACTTCTGAAAAGTGGTACTCAAGTCACCAGGAAGTCTCCTGGCAAAGTCTCACTGTAAGTTGTGCAATTTTCAGGTCGCAACAGTGTAAACCCTCGTTTTTTTTAAATAACAAACATATCATACTTACCTCCACTGTGCAGTTTGTTTTGCACAGTGTGGCCCCAAACCTCGTCTTCTGGAGTTCCCCAGGAGCGCTCGCGGCACCTCCTCGCTTCGGTAAACCCCCTGGGAGAAGCGCCCTCCATGGAGGTTACCTTACGGCCCATGCTCCAGCATTTACATCCATGAACACAGAATGCTGAGCTCGGCCCGCGTCATTGGATTTGATTGACAGCAGCGGGAGCCAATGGCTGCGCTGCTATCAATCTATGCAATCAAGAGCCGAGAACCCCGGGCAGAGAGGTACAACGCGTCTCCGCCGAGGGAACAAACTATCTCAGGTGAGTAAAACTAAGGGGGGGGGCTGGGGGGGCCGGTCAGTGTTAGATTTTTTTTTACCTTAAAGTGGATGTAAACCCAATTCATAAAATTTGAGCTGGGCACATATATCTGCAGTATTTTGTTATCTTTCTTCAAAGAGCTAAGTCCCGAAGCTTTCTCCTGAACCATTCCTCTGTTATCAGCCTGATAACTCCTGACAAATTCTCTGACACATCAGATAAAAGCAGCCTGAAATTTCTGTCAGGAGAGGTTGCTAAAATAGATTAGCAGGAAGCTGGCCCTGTTACAAAACACCTCTGAAAGTCTCTGCCTATGTGGAGGGAGGGGTGTGTGCCTTTCCTCCAATCAGCAATTTTAACTATCTTGGCTGTATGCCCAGACATCACACTCTGTGTTAAACAGGAAGATAAAACTTCCTAACACGATCTGAACTTTCTAAATAGTATATAAATGTGAACACAGCAGATATAGATATAAAATCTATGTAGGGAGATTTGGTTCATCTCTGTGTATCATCTAAAGCTGTTCACTTCACTGGGTGTATGGAGGGTTTACAGCCACTTTAAAGTGAGGCCCGGAGTGACAAAACAAAGTGACAGAATAACGTAGGGCCGGGCATGACTGTGTGTTTAGTAAGCCAACAAGGGGTTAAGAAATCAAATGGAATGGTAAGGGGAGGGGCTGAGGTAAAATGGTGAGGAGGGGAGGAGCAGTATAAATTAAGGAGGCGGGGGCTTCCCGGGAGGCAGTCAGCAAGTAAGAACAGGAGGAGGCAGGTTTTTTCTCTGTTCCTCCACACTCAGACCTCATGGCGGACATAGACTCTCTTTTTGCTCGGCTGCGGGCGGCGGTGGCGACGAGGGGAGTGGGGACTGGCTTGAAGAACAGGTGGGGGGGTTGCTGCAGGACCAGGCGGGGGGGTCACAGGGCGGGGGGGAACCGTCACCACGTGCTCGGCGGTCTAGGCCGCCGGAGCGTTATTCACCTGGCCCTTCTAGCAGGGCGCAGCGTCACCCCAGGAGCCCCCACGCAGACCCGTCGTCCCCCCGGCCAAGCGGGGCCCCGCTTCGGCCGCCGGTGGGGCCGGACGGTCTCCCAGGCAGCGGCGGAGTTCGAGGGGCGGGGCTACAGGCCGCAATGGCACCCGGTCACCTGCGACGCGGCGGGTTCAGACAGATGGCACGGTCCCCTCCTCCTCTCCGGGAACAGCACGGGGGGAGACTCAGCGTGGGAGGTGCAGGGATACAGCCAGGAACGCGGCAGCCGGCTCCATGGCGGTGGGAAGGCCTGGAACTACGAGGCGGGAGGTCGGACGGGCTGTGGGACCGGCCAGGGGTCCAGCTCGAGGAGGCACGGGCTCTGCAGCAGCGACGGCCGGGTCACAATCGAGAGGTCGATCCGGCACCGGGCTGGGATCCACGGCCGCCAGGCCGGCTTCGCCTGAAGGGACAAAAAAAGTCTTTCAGCGCTAAAAAACTGGTAGAAGTATTAGAAAATAATGTCATATAGAAACTATTCTTAAAAATCTTCGCCTGGAGGGCTGCTGTCACCGATGACGCTGGCCGATGAAGATCGATCGGAGGGTGAGGCGTCTGAGTCGGATGAGGAGGATTGCCGGGAGGACTCGCCGTCGGTGGAGATGCCCGCGACGGCTGTGGGGAACGGGCCCAGTCAGTCTGGTAAGTCTAGTCTGAGTTCTTCCAATGATTTGTCTGCTGCATTGTGTAAATTGTTGGGGGTGGGGGTATGGGGGTCACTGTGTCTCATGCTGTTGCGCCCCCGGGTGCCCCTGGGGGGACGGGCACGTGGCTCTAGGAGCGCACTCCTGTGCGCGCATGCAATCCGTTGCGCACGTGCATGCGCATTGGCGCACGCATTGGTGCGCCCGTGCGCGCACGCATGCGCATTGGACGAAAAACGGATGGTTTTCTTACAGACATCAGTCTTTGGATGCGGCTTATGTTGTCTCCACGGGCACCGAGTCAGTTTCTTCAGGGGGGGGCCGGGGGGACATCCACCTCTGGACTGCCGGCCAGAAAGAAATGGGGGTGTGCTGGCAATTTAACGAGGGCACGTGCAAGTTTGGCGGAGCCTGTCGTTTCAAGCACGAGTGCTCCGGGTGCGGTGGTGGTCACCCCTTGGCCCGTTGTTTCAAAAAAGGGAAGCGTGCCGGGGAGCCTTCAAACAAGAGGGAGGACGCCAGTGATGGGGGTAAGGATGCAGCCTTTCCTAGATAGGTACCCGGACAGGGCGGCAGCCAGGTTCTTGGCCTCCGGGCTTTCCGATGGTTTTGTGATACGTGTTCTTTGACAGAGGTGCCTCCTCTGGCGAGGAATTTACGGTCGGCATTGGAACACCCGGAGGTGGTTGCTGAAAAATTGGCCAAGGAGGTGGAACTGGGGCGCATGGGGGGACCATTAAAGGACAAGCCGCTGCAGGAGTTGGTGGTCTCTCCTCTGGGGGTGGTGCCCAAGAAGGAACCCGGAAAATTCCGCCTCATTCACCACCTTTCCTTTCCGACAGGGGGGTCGGTGAATTATGCGATAGATCCCGAAACGTGTACAGTGTCTTACGCATCATTTGACGCCACTGTGCGTTGGGTCAGGCGTTATGGTCGGGGGGTGCTCATGGCAAAGTCTGACATTGAATCTGCATTCCGCCTGTTGCCGGCACACCCAGACAGCTTTCGGGTGCTGGGGTGCTGTTGGCAGGAAGAATTTTATGTGGATAAGTGTTTGCCCATGGGTTGCTCTATTTCGTGCACCATGTTTGAGGCATGTTTGAGGCATTCAGTTCCTTTTTGGAATGTGTCAGGTTTAGATTCGGTCATCCATTATTTGGAGGATTTTCTGTGTGTGGGCCCTCCTTCCTCTAATGTGTGTGCGATTCTGCTGGCTACGTTGCAGCACATTGCGGGACGGTTCGGAGTGCCTTTGGCAGCTGACAAGACCGAGGGCCCACCCACAGAGCTGAGTTTCTTGGGGATAGTGATCGATTCCATGGCGATGGAATGCAGGTTGCCCAGGGACAAGATGGTGAATCTCCGGAAGGACATTAGGGGGATGTTGGGTCGCAACAAGGTCCAGCTTATAGCCCTACAGTCCCTTTTGGGTAAATTGAACTTTGCCTGTAGAATCATTCCCATGGGCAGGGTGTTCTGCCGACGGCTGTCGGCTGCTACGTCTGGGGTGAGTGTCCCGACCCATTTCATTAGACTATCTAGTGCGCTGAAGGAGGACTTGCAGGTGTGGCACACGTTTCTGGAGGAATATAATAGACTTTCGCTTTGGATGGAGGGCCCGGTGAGTAACTTTGACTTGGACTTGGTCACGGACGCGGCAGGGTCCACAGGTTTTGGGGCTTTCTTCCAAGGTAGTTAGTGCGTCGGAGCATGGCCCAGCTCCTGGATTGAGGCTGGTTTTGTTACAAACCTGGTATTGCTGGAACTGTTTCCGGTGGTACTGGCGATGGAGCTGTGGGGGGAATCCTTTAGGAATTTGAAGATTCGGCTGAATTGTGACAACATGGGGGTGGTCCAAGTCATCAACCGCATTTCCGCATCTTCCATGCCAGTGGTTCGGTTGCTGCGCCACCTGGTTTTACGCTGTCTACAGTTAAACATCTTTTTGTATGCTGTGCACATTCCTGGGGTTGACAACAGGCTTGCTGATGCTTTGTCTCGGTTTCAGTGGGACAAGTTGTGAGAGCTGGCTCCACCGGCAGACATAGTCGGGGTTCCTTGCCCGGGGTGGATGTGGGAAATTGCTTTGGAGTCGCCGCGGGGTAGATCAGGAATAGGGATGAGCTTCGTGTTCGAGTCGAACATACGTTCGACTCGAACATCGGCTGTTCGATCGTTCGACGAAGATCGAACGATTTGGGCCGTTCGCGCCA
This sequence comes from Rana muscosa, assembly GCA_029206835.1. Classification (NCBI taxonomy): domain Eukaryota; kingdom Metazoa; phylum Chordata; class Amphibia; order Anura; family Ranidae; genus Rana; species Rana muscosa. Next base: position 28,027,714 of record JARGYO010000162.1, on the reverse strand, counting down.
AATTCGAGTGACGCGAACGGCCCACAATGCACTACGCCATCGCAGTGTCATCCAGGCGCTGTGATTGGCCAAGCATGCACTGTGACCCCGCATGCTTGGCCAATCACAGCGCCGGCAGCGAGGAGAGCAATGATTGGCCACAGGCAGGATGCCTGTGGCCAATTATTGCTGAGGGTGTTTAGTACACGCCCCACACTATAAAAGGCCGCCAGCACGGCGGCCTAGTGTAGTGTGTTCCGGAGCAGGGATAGAGCAGCATAGGCAGGGACAGTGACTGTTATTTCTTTCTTGCTTAACCTGGATTCCTTTAGTTTAGGGAAAGAGAAGGATAGGTAGGGAGAGTGTCAGTGTGTTTTGTGCTTGTGCTATAGTGTGCTTAAAAAAAACATTTATTCTAGGGACAGAAAACTGTAGGTAGGGACAGTGTCAGTTTATTTCACTCTGCAAGTCCTTGTTTCCAGGGACCTGGAAGGACAGTGAGTGAATTGTCCTTGTGCTATATTGTGCTTAAAAAAAACATTTATTCTAGGGACAGAAAACTGTAGGTAGGGAGAGTGTCAGTTTATTTCACTCTGCAAGTCCTTGTTTCCAGGGACCTGTAAGGACAGTGAGTGAATTGTGCTTGTGCTATATTGTGATTAAAAAAAACATTTTTTCTAGGGACAGAAAACTGTAGGTAGGGAGAGTGTTTTTTTTCTTTCACTCTGCAAGTCCTTGTTTCCAGGGACCTGGAAGGACAGTGAGTGAATTCTCCTTGTGCTATATTGTGCTTAAAAAAAACATTTATTCTAGGGACAGAAAACTGTAGGTAGGGAGAGTGTCAGTTTATTTCACTCTGCAAGTCCTTGTTTCCAGGGACCTGTAAGGACAGTGAGTGAATTGTCCTTGTGCTATATTGTGATTAAAAAAAACATTTTTTCTAGGGACAGAAAACTGTAGGTAGGGAGAGTGTTTTTTTTCTTTCACTCTGCAAGTCCTTGTTTCCAGGGACCTGTAAGGACAGTGAGTGAATTGTGCTTGTGCTATATTGTGATTAAAAAAAACATTTTTTCTAGGGACAGAAAACTGTAGGTAGGGAGAGTGTTTTTTTTCTTTCACTCTGCAAGTCCTTGTTTCCAGGGACCTGGAAGGACAGTGAGTGAATTCTCCTTGTGCTATATTGTGCTTAAAAAAAACATTTATTCTAGGGACAGAAAACTGTAGGTAGGGAGAGTGTCAGTTTATTTCACTCTGCAAGTCCTTGTTTCCAGGGACCTGTAAGGACAGTGAGTGAATTGTCCTTGTGCTATATTGTGATTAAAAAAAACATTTTTTCTAGGGACAGAAAACTGTAGGTAGGGAGAGTGTTTTTTTTCTTTCACTCTGCAAGTCCTTGTTTCCAGGGACCTGTAAGGACAGTGAGTGAATTGTCCTTGTGCTATATTGTGATTAAAAAAAACATTTTTTCTAGGGACAGAAAACTGTAGGTAGGGAGAGTGTTTTTTTTCTTTCACTCTGCAAGTCCTTGTTTCCAGGGACCTGTAAGGACAGTGAGTGAATTGTCCTTGTGCTATATTGTGCTTAAAAAAAACATTTATTCTAGGGACAGAAAACTGTAGGTAGGGAGAGTGTCAGTTTCTTTCACTGTGAAAGTCCTTGTTTCAAGGGACAGAGAAGGACACCTGAAGGTAGCCCTTATTGCTTTTTTCCCATCTCCCTGCAGGCCATCTATTAGAATGTCTGGAAGGCAAACAAGGAGAGGCAGACAGTCAGGAGGCAATAAAAGAGGGCAAGCAGGCTCTGTGTCTGGGGGCAACAGTGCTGGTCGTGGACGCGGTGCATTGTCATCAGCACATGGCCATGGGACACGCTTGTCCTTCTTTTCGGCAGCTGGACATGTTGAGCCACATCATGCCGAAGACTTGGTAGAGTGGATGACCAAGCCCTCCTCCTCCTCCTCATCCTCTCTCACCCAGGCTCAGGGTACTGGAAAAGCAGCTGCCAAAGCGTCGTCTTCCCTGGTATCAATGTCAGACAAATCATCAGTCACTCCTTCCCTAGACCCACCATGTCCTCCTCCTGAGGAGTCCCCCGAACTGTTTCAGCACAGTGTTGGGTACATGCTCCAGGAGGATGCCCAGCGTTTCGAAGGGTCTGATGATGAAACCCAGCTAGAGGAAGGCAGTAGCGTGAGAGCAGACAGAGGGGATGCTCAAGAAGGACACCAATCTGGCAGTCATGTTCCAGCAGCTGCAGCATACTGCCAGATTGGCTCCAGTGATGAGGAGGGAGGGGATGATGAGGTCACTGACTCCACGTGGGTGCCTAATAGGAGAGAGGAGGAGGAGGAGGATGAGGAGGAGGCACATCTCCAACGAGGCAGGATGCCCTTTGGTGGCCAGCGTAAGGGCAGTACACCGACGGAATCACACCGCAGAGCTCCGCCTGTGCAGGGCGCTGCCTCTGCCCGTCATTCAAAAAGTTCTTTGGTGTGGGCCTTTTTTGAGGCTAGTGCATCAGATCGCACAGCTGCTGTTTGCAACATATGTCTCAAGCGTATATCGCGTGGCCAAAACATCAGCCGCTTGGGTACCACATGCCTGACCAGACATATGTTGACCTGCCATGCAGCTCGTTGGCAAGCCTACCTCAAAGACCCACACCAAAGAACAAAGCGGACCTCTCCTTGCACCGCATCAGCTGGGATCTCCAACCCCACTATAACTTCAGTCCTCTCTGAAACATGCACTGAGAGGAATGAAGGTGTAGAATTAGGTGTGTCACAGCCAAGTACTTGCGCCCACTCTGCTAGCAGTACACCGACGTCCGATTCTAGCAGGCAAATTTCCCTGCCCCAGCTGCTGGACCGTCGAAAGAAGTTCACTCCCAGCCATCCACATGCCCAGCGGTTGAATGCTAGCTTGGCTAAATTGCTAACGCTTCAACTGCTGCCTTTTCAGTTGGTAGACTCGGCCCCCTTCCGTGAGTTTGTGCAATGTGCGGTTCCTCAGTGGCAGGTTCCCAAACGCCACTTTTTCTCACGGAAGGCTATTCCGGCTCTCTACCGGCATGTGGAAGGCAATGTCTTGGCCTCGCTGGACAGGGCGGTCAGCGGTAAGGTGCATATTACCGCTGACTCATGGTCCAGCAGGCATGGACAGGGACGTTACCTTTCTTTCACGGCCCATTGGGTCACTCTTTTGGCAGCTGGGAAGGATTCAGGACAAGGTGCAGTAGTGTTGGAGGTTGTCCCACCGCCACGCCTCCAAAATGCTACTACTGGTTGTGACACACCTCTCTCCTCCACCCCCTCCTCTTCTTCTTCCTCCATGGCCTCTTCCTGTGGTTTGTCCTATGAACCAGCGGTGCTCCGTAGCCGTTCACGGGGCTACGCAAGTACGCAGGCAAAAAGATGCCATGCCGTGCTTGCGCTGGTGTGTTTGGGGGACAGAAGCCACACTGGGGCAGAGGTCCTGTCTGCTCTGCAGGGCCAGGCCGAGAGGTGGTTGACGCCACGCCAGCTTAAGCCAGGAATGGTGGTTTGCGACAATGGCACCAATCTCCTCTCCGCCCTCCGACAGGGACAACTGACCCATGTGCCCTGTGTGGCTCACGTCCTTAACCTGGTGGTGCAGCGGTTCTTGGGCAGGTACCCGGGCTTACAGGATGTCCTGAGGCAGGCCAGGAAAGTCTGTGTGCATTTCCGCAGATCTTATAATGCCAGTGCTCGCCTGGCTGAGCTGCAAAAGGAGTTGAACCTGCCCAAGAACCGCCTTATATGTGACATGCCCACCAGGTGGAACTCAACGTTGGCCATGCTGCAGCGGCTGCACACGCAGCAGAGGGCCATCAATGAGTACCTGTGCGACTACGGCACCAGGACAGGGTCAGGGGAGCTTGGTTTTTTTTCTCCACGCCAGTGGGGCATGATCAGGGATGCATGCACTGTCCTGGCACCATTTGAGGAGGCCACGAGGATGGTGAGCAGTGACAGTGCATGCATCAGTGACACTGTACCTCTTGTCCACCTGTTGGAGCACACGCTGCGTGGAATAATGGACAGGGCACTTGAGGCAGAACAGAGGCAGGAAGAGGAGGACTTCCTTGCCTCTCAAGGCCCCCTTTACCCAGACAGTGTTCCTTCTGTCCCACCCATCGCACAGGAAGAGGAGGAGGAGGAGGAGGAGGATTGTGTCAGCATGGAGGTGGAGGCTGGCACTCAGCATCATCAGCAGCAGTCTTTTAGGGATGATTTACAGTCCCAAGAAACCAGTGGACTTGTACGTGGCTGGGAGGAGGTGGCTGCGGATCATGTCGTCCTTAGTGACCCAGAGGACTCCGGAGCGAATGCCTCAGCAAACCTACGCTGCATGGCCTCCCTGATCCTGCAAAGTCTGCGGAAGGATCCTCGTATTCTTCGGATCAAGGAGAGGGACCATTACTGGCTGGCCACTCTCCTTGATCCACGGTACAAGGGTAAGGTTGCGGACCTTATGTTACCGTCGCAGAGGGAGCAGAGGATGAGACAACTCCGGGAGGCCTTGCAGAAAGGTCTGTGCAACGCGTTCCCAGAGACTGGGAGGTTGCAAACTCCTGGTCCTGGACAACGAGTTGCTGAGGCTTCGGCCAGTCAAAGAAGGAGCGGTGGGGAAGGTGGCCGTCTGACCGATGCGTTCAGACAATTCTTTAGTCCGCAGCCCCAAAGTATGATCGGTTCCAGCAACCATCGCCAGCGTCTGATAAACATGGTGCAGGAATATCTAGGGGCAAGGTCAGACTTGGACACCTTCCCCACCGAAAATCCTCTGGCTTACTGGGTCTTGAGGATGGATCACTGGCCAGAGCTTGCACAGTATGCAATTGAGCTACTGGCCTGTCCTGCATCCAGCGTTCTTTCGGAACGCACATTCAGTGCTGCTGGAGGATTTGTCACGGATCACAGGGTGCGCCTGTCCACCGACTCGGTTGATCGACTGACTTTCATCAAGATGAACCAGTCTTGGATCACCACCAGCTACCACACACCTGATGCTGATATAACAGACTAATTGATTTTAACATGTCACATCCCTTCAAGACTGATGCTGATGCTGAGTGCCTGTGCTGTTATGTTGACTGGCTATCCTCCTCCTCCGAGTCCTCAATGATACGATTGATGATGATAGCTTGGAAGATCATTTTTGTTTATGGGTGCCGCCACCAGTGCCTAACGCCCAATTTTTCAGCCCCTGTTTAACAGGGGCGTGTAATTACAATTTTTGAAGCAATACTTTGCAACAGGGCTCATTGCTGTGCTCCAAGTACAGTATCTGTGAGGGGTTGCAGTGTTGTGCCACCAGTGCCTAAGGCCCAATTTTTCAGCCCCTGTTCAACAGGGGCATGTAATTACAATTCTTGATCTAATAATTCACAGCAGGGCCCATTGCTGCACCCACCAAGAGTAACTGTCAGGGCTTACAGTGTTGTGGCACCAGCACCACCATCAAAGGCCCAATTTTTACTACCACTGTTCAACAATTATATGTAATTAAAATTCCTGATATAATAGTTGACAGCAGGGCGTTCCAGCACCAACCAAGAGTAACTGTGAGTGCTTACAGTGTTGTGCCAACACCAACAACTAAGGGGCCTATTTCTGCAGAGTATATACGGCAGGTCCCTACTTTCAAACATCCAACTTACAAACGACTCCTACTTGCAAACGCAAGAAGACAACAGGAAGTGAGAGGAAATCTACCACTAGGAAGGAAAATTCTCTCCTGTAAGAATAAATATGGGAGAAAGGTGTCTCCTCTGTACTGATGCATTATCAGCAATCCTTGTTTCAAGAAAAACACCACATTTCAAAAACAGTTGTCATTGGGACGGAAAGTGAGGTGAAATGTTCTGAACAGGGGCACAGACAGCAAAACAAATGTTACAGAGGTGATAACCCTTACCTATGTTTTCCAAAAAGTTTAAAAATAGATTTTTGGTCTGGAGCTACACTTCAACAATGTACCTGTTCAAAATTACAAACAGATTCTACATAAGAACAAACCTACAGTCCCTGTCTTGTATGCACCGCCTGTATAGGGCTGTTCAGAGTATATAGGGCCTTTTTTATTTTATGTGCGGGGTTCCCCTTAATATCCATACAAGACCCAAAGGGGCTGGTAATGGGCTGGGGTAGGGGGGGGGGGGGTCATGGGGTAGCTATGCCATTTTTCTTAAAGAATTTCATCCATATTACCGGGACCAGACATTACATTAAAGCCGCAAGCAGTTTTAAATGGCTTTTTTTTCCTTTAGAAGTGTCATTTTGTGCAGGGACAGTTCTAAACACGGGAAACACGTGGCACTTCACAGGCATACTTTAGACACCCCCCAGGTACGATATTTAAAGGAATATTTGACTTTTTTTTTTTCACTTTATGCATCATTAAAATGACTGCTCCCGAAAAACTACCGTTTTTAAAACTTCTTTTTGCAGTGATACATGTCCCCTGGTGCAGAACCCGGGTTCCCAAACCCTTTTTAGGACAATAACATGCATAATAGTTGTTATAATTAGCACTTTAGAATTCGAACGTTCGCATCCATTGTATTTAATAGGGTTCTAATGTTCGTTCGAACTTTCGGTCCGTTCGCGGGTTCTGGTGCGAACCGAACCCGGGGGTGTTCGGCTCATCACTAATCAGGAAGTCGTCGAGTGGACCGACATGGGCGGCATACGCCAAGGTCTGGGAGGAATGGTCGGAGTTCGTACGGCTAGCAGATGCTGAGCTGGGGGAGGCTGAGATGGGTTGGTTGGTGCTGTATTTTGTTGCCAGGCATATGGGTCGGTTTCGGCCATCGATAAAAAGTTGGCGGGTTTAGCATTTTTGTTTAAACTGCAGGGCGGGACGGATCACACGAAGGGTTTTTGGGTGAAGCAGGCGGTGAAGGGTTACCGCAAGTGCCACTCCAGCAAGGATACCCGTAGGCCGGTTTCCTTCTCGGTCTTGCAGGATATTTGTGGGACTCTGGATTCAGTGTGTTCTTTGGGGTATGAGGTGTTTTGTTTCGCACTGCTTTTGTAATAGCGTTTTTTGGGGCGTTTCGGGTGGGTGAACTGGTGAGCCCAGCTAAGACAAGGGCGGGGGGCATGATGCTGGAGGATGTTAAGATTGACGGGGAGAAGGTAGTGTTTAGGTTGCGCCGGTCAAAAACAGACCAGCAAGGAAAAGGGGTTAGTGTGGTGCTATATTCTTTACCGGGTTCGGGGGTTTGCCCGGTGGGAGTGGTGAAGGAGTTCTTGGGGGTACGCCCATGGGGGGGGCGTTACTGGTACATAAGGATTGGTCTTTTGTTTCGAGGTTCCAATTCATAGCGATGTTCAGAAAATGTTTGCGCGCAGCAGGGTTCAATGACAAAGGTTTTGCCTCGCACTCCTTCCGCATCGGGGCGGCTCGGTGTGGGTTGGATGAGGCGGCGGTTTGAAGGATTGGGAGTTGGGAATCGAGGAGATTCCGTTCTTATGTCCGTCCACACCTGTTGGGAGACTAATGTTGGGGGGGTATGCAAGGTGTGGGGGGGGGGGGAAGGGGCAGGTGGCTGCTTGGTTTTTCC
>JARGYO010000162.1:27402357-27420045 GCA_029206835.1 Rana muscosa | reverse complement strand
CACGTGGATGCCTGATAGGAGAGAAGAGGAGGAGGCACATCTCCAACGAGGCAGGATGCCCTCCAGGGGCCAGCTTAAGGGCAGATAACCGACTGCATCACACCACAGTGTTCCGCATGTTCAGGGCGCTGCTGTCTCTGCGCGTTATTCCAAAAGTTCTTTGGTGTGGGCCTTTTTTGAGACGTGTGCAGCAGATCACACCGTTGCTATTTGCAACATATGTCTGAAGCGTATCTCGCATGGCCAAAACATGAGCCGCTTGGGCACCACATGCTTGACCAGACATATGTTGACCTGCCATGCAGTCCGTTGGCAAGCATACAAAAAAGACCCACACCAAAGAACAAAGCGGACCTCTCCTTGCTCCTCATCAGCTGGGATCTCCAACCCCACTATACCTTCAGTCCTCTCTGAAACCTGCACTGAGAGGAATGAAGATGTAGAATTAGGTGTGTCACAGCCAAGTACTTGCGGGCAATCTCCTATCGGTACACCGACGTCAGATTGTACCAGGCAAATTTCCCTGCCCCAGCTGCTGCCCCGCCGAAAGAAGTTTGCTCCCAGCCATCCACATGCCCAGCGGTTGAATAGTAGCTTGGCTAAATTGCTAGCACTTCAACTGCTGCCTTTTCAGCTGGTAGACTCTGCCCCCTTCCGTGAGTTTGTGGAATGTGCGGTTCCTCAGTGGCAGGTTCCCAAACGCCACTTTTTCTCACGGAAGGCTATTCCAGCTCTCTACCGGCATGTGGAAGGTTATGTCTTGGCCTCGCTGGACAGGGCGGTCAGCGGTAAGGTGCATATTACTGCTGACTCATGGTCCAGCAGGCATGGACAGGGATGTTACCTATCTTTCACGGCGCATTGGGTGACTCTGGTGGCAGCTGGGAAGGATGCAGGACAAGGTGCAGTAGTGTTGGAGGTTGTTCCGCCACCACGCCTCCAAAATGCTACTACTGGTGATTCTGACACACCTCTCTCCTCCACCCCCTCCTCTTCTTCTTCCTCAATGGCCTCTTCCTGTGCTTTGTCCTCGGAACCAGCGGTGCTCCGTAGGCGTTCAAGGGGCTACGCAAGTACGCAGGCAAAAAGATGCCATGCTGAGCTTGAGCTGGTGTGCTTGGGGGACAGGAGCCATACTGGGGCAGATATTCTGTCAGCTCTGAAGGGGCAGGCTCAGAGGTGGTTGACGCCACGCCAGCTTAAGCCAGGAAAGGTGGTATGCGACAATGGCACCAAACTCCTCTCCGCCCTTCGACAGGGACAACTGACTCATGTGCCCTGTTTGGCTCACGTCCTTAACTTGGTGGTGCAGCGGTTCTTGGGCAGGTACCCGGGCTTACAGGAGGTCCTGAAACAGGCCAGGAAACTCTGTGGGCATTTAATGCCAGTGCTCGGCTGGCTGACCTGCAAAAGGAATACAACCTGCCCAAGAACCGCCTAATCTGTGACATGCCCACCAGGTGGAACTCTACATTGGCCATGCTGCAGCAGCTGCACACGCAGCAGAGGGCCATCAATGAGTATCTGTTGCAATATGGCACCAGGACAGGGTCAGGGGAGCTTGCTCAGCGTAACTTCATCTTTCACATTTTGCAAAAACATTGGGCTAACTTTACTGTTTTGTTTTTCTTAAGCACAAAATTGTTTTTTTCCCCCAAAAAAAGCGTTCGAAAAATTGCTGCGCAAATACCGTGCTAGATAAAAAGTTGTAACGACCGCCATTGTATTCTCTAGGGTCTTTTATAAAAAAACATATATAATGTTTTGGGGTTCTATGTAATTTTCCAGCAAATAAAGGATGATTTTTTTTTCCAATTCTCTTTATTTGATTTTCTTTTTCTTTCTCACATTACATCATACATTTTACATCTTATACATTTTACATTATACATTCCTCAAAAAAAAAAAAAAAATCCCATCAGTCCTCTCATTCGCAAAAAATAGGTTTATATGTTCCATAACCCTTTCGTCCGTTGGTGTATTTCTATCCCAATTCCACATCCCCCTCCCCTGCAGCTGTCATAGCAATCTCTATCCAATTTCCCCAGACTTTCTCATATTTCTCCTCCTTTCCTCTGTTGGAGTATGTCTCCTTGTACAGTGTCAAGTTACTATTTACTAGATTTTTCCATTGTGCCAATGAAGGCGCTTCGGCCTTCTTCCAGTTCAGCACTATTGCCTTCCGTGCATAAAAGAGGAGAAGGCCAAGTTGTGTTCTTCTTTCTATGGAAAGCGTATTTTCCTCAGCTAGTCCTAGTAAGCAAATCTCTGCCTCTAGGTCCAGCTACACTGATGACACTTTATCGGTTATTCTCAGAATCTTTTTCCAAAATACCCTTATCTTCGGACAAGTCCAGAAGATGTGGATAAAATTTCCAGGTGTACCTCCACATCTCCAGCAGTTTTGAGAATTAGATATTGATATTTTAGATAATTTATACGGTGTAAAGTAACTTCTATGTGTTATTTTAAATTGTATTAATTTATCTCTAAGTGAAATTAAGATCTGAAATGGAAATTTATATATCTTTCCCCAGTTTTCTGCTGATATTCTTGGAATATCTCTTTGCCAACATTCAAACAATTTATTCATATCTGATTGTTCTATCTTAAATAGATGGTTATATAGAATTGAGATCGTCCTCCTTTCTCTTCTCTTTCTCAGCATTTTCTCTAAACCAGTTTCTAATAACTGAGGGGTACCCTGTGGAAACTGAAGGAGAGAGTTACCGCTCAGATGTGACTGGTGACTCATTCACAAGATCCAGAGCCGTGGGTGCAGGCAATGCATATGACAATGCAAAAAATCTGAGGAAAACGCTTGGACAGCCGCACTCCAAAAAAGGTTCTTTTATTTAAAACAAAAGCACAAACAACATGCCACAGCAAAAAAAACAGCAAGTATGAGCTGACGTTTCGCACTGCGATTCAGTGCTTAATCATAGCTGATATGATTAAGCACTGAATCGCAGTGCGAAACGTCAGCTCATACTTGCTGTTTTTTTGCTGTGGCATGTTGTTTGTGCTTTTGTTTTAAATAAAATAACCTTTTTTGGAGTGCGGCTGTCCAAGCGTTTTCCTCAGATTTTTTGCCTGTGGAAACTGAGCTGACAGCGCATGGACTAGCTGTATGTATCTAAAGAGATAGCTCTCAGGAATTTTCCAGTTCTTTCTCATATCTGCAAATGAGGATATTTTTCCCTCGTGTATTACTTGTGATAGTTTTTTAACTTCAAATTTTGTCCATACCCTAGGATCCGGAATAGACGCTAAATGCCCAAACTCAGGATTCCTCCGTAATGGAGTATTTGGAGAGATCTCTGTTGTTATTATTGATGGAGTTAGATCTCGACTATTTTTTAACCCGCGGAATGGTAGTGCCTGCAGCGCCTCCAGGGACTGGACCACTGCAGCCTCCACCATTGTAGCGGAATCGTATCTGTCAGGATTCAACCATCTTCCCACTGTTACCAACTGTGCTGCTAGATAATACCTATATAAATCCGGAAAAGCCAATCCCCCCTGTGACACTGGGCGCATAAGTGTATTTAATTTTATTCTAGCCAGTTTATTTTGCCATATGAATGACGATAGCATGCTATGTAGCTGTGTAAAAAAACTTTTTGGTAGCCATTGTGGTGAATTTCTAAACAGATATAATAGCTGGGGGAGAATCTTCATCTTTATCAAATTTATACGTCCTAATAAGGACAAGGGAAGCTTTTCCCATATCTTAAATTTTTTCTTAAAACAATATACAACAGTGATGGTGTTGGCGCTGTGTTTAAACAAAGAGAGAATAGGAAAACTGAGAACAGTGTGACTGATAACACACTAAACCTGAGTAATATTATAACCTTATATAAAAGTGACTGACTTAATTAAACTCAAATGCAATCATGTGATCAACGTGGTCGTATAACCATATCCAAATGTCCAATAGTGATAAATCCAAAGAAATATACTAATATGTAAATACACTTAAAAATATAAAAAATATATATAAAAAAATATATATAAAAAAAAATATATATAAAAATATATAAACATAAAAATATAAATATATATATATAGTATAAATGGTTGAAGGGTCCGAGTAGAATCCAATTCAGACCGTGCAATCCAAAAATATATCCAAAGTGATTCCCGTCACCAAAATTAAAAAGTGACAAAATAAAACACACATTAGTTCAGTGCTTGAAACTTGATTTCTCTTCAGTGCTCCACCTCTGTGCCTGTAAGCAGCTTACCTTGTTGCTAATTAAGCTTAGCACAACCAGGTCACAGGTTTATTCAGAACAGGTGGGCAGTGGCTTGGATGGTACCAGTCTCCTTCCTGTTGCTGCAATCCTCCCCAATAGCATGTATAAAATCAAAGAGAATGGATCATAGTGTGGTACCGCCAGTGTCCAGAGATGCACACACACGCCAGAAAGGTACTCACTTCACAGATAGAGAATGTGGGAGCATCTCCACGAGCGCTGAACTCGTCGCCCCTCTAATTATCTGTGGCTCTGTGTGGATCCCAGTGCAGTGGTGTCTCAGATGGGCGTCATATTCAAAAAAATAAAAGATATGGCAAACATAGCATAGTCCCGTACCGAAAAGGTTTTATTGAAAATACACAATATAACACTCACATAAGTTTAAAAGGTGACTGCAGGGTATCCTACGAGCTCCTCGCTCGTCTTCCTGCTCGGGTCCTGGTCTGTCAGCGAACCTCCAATCCCTACGCGTATCGTCACTTGTCACGTGACTTCATCAGGGGATACTAGAGTGAAGGGCTGCTGACAATATATAGTCTGCTAATTGGACATCCCGCACACATACGGCCGCCATTTTGTTGTGGTCCCTATTTTGTAAACAAACCGGAGCCATTTTGCCAGGGTCGTTCCAGGGTGTTTGTAACCTGTATAATGTGTACTGATACACATATTCAGTCATTGGTCCACAGTCGCCATTTTGTTGAAGTGCCAAACCCATACAGATAAACAGACAGATACCATGTTGTCTCGGCTGATGCTTGTCAGTCTGACAGCAGTATCAGATTTTATGTCCTGTTTATTGCAATGGCCATATAAGCCGGGCTAAACGGACCAGCTACAGAATACTAGGTCCAGCATCTTGCCCTAGTGGCTAATCCACCGAGGCAAGCAGGACAAGGGAAGGAATTTTAATACAAATCCCATCACCGCTCACACCCATCACTCCTGATGCTACCGGAATCATAGGTTGATCAGCCACTGATCCAAGCTGCAATAGCACAACACCATAGCACGGAGTGGCGTGAGGAACGACAAGATAGACAACCCATTAGCACAGAACCAGAGAAAAGGACATAACACAAATAAAAATGTATAAATCGGACTCAGAGTCTTAATCTCTGATCCAAAGACATATACACCTATATTACTGTATAAAAATATATTTAAAATATGTGTATAGATAAAAATGTATAAAATTGAATTAAAATATTCAAATTATTAAAATAGATTGTAGTCAATCCATAAAATAATAATACATCAGTGGTATTCATAGGGAGTGGCAAATGAACTAATATTTGCAAGGTCTAAAGATATTCTGGAGGAGTGCCGCACACCAAAAATCCCAGCACGAAGATCCAGGCCTCAAATCATGGCATTCTTATCAAAGATGATTATAGATAATTATGCAAAAAATCATACAAATATATATAACATGTAAAACATATATATTCATAGAGAGGGGGGGAGGGGGGGAAAGGAGAGAGGGGGAAGGAGAGAGGGGGAAGGAAAGAGGGGGAAGGAAAGAGGGGGAAGGAAAGAGGGGGAAGGAAAGAGGGGGAAGGAAAGAGGGGGAAGGAAGGGGAAGGAGGGGAGGGGAGGAAAAAGAGGTGGGAGGAGGGAGGAGGGAAAGGAGGGAAGAGAGGGAAAAGAAGGTTAAATACGGAGAAAAGTTTAGACAATTTATTCATACAAAAGTGTTAGTGTGTTAATATGTTAGTAATAATTGATGAGAAAAATCGGAAAAACAGAGGAAAAAGGGGAGGAAAAGGGGAAGTGTTAATAAACAAATGGTGTTAATACTGGGGACAAAGGGGAGGGGGTGTTAGTCAACACTAAATTGTTAGTACTAAGGGAAAGGAAAAGAGGTAGACACACAAACACAGCATAGAAAAGAGAAAAGGGAACAAGGAAAGAGGGGAAAGAAGGAAGGGAGGGGGGGAGGGGAAGGGGGGGGGGTTTGAGAAAAGGGGAAAGGGGGAAAGGGAGGAAGGGGAGGGAGGGGGGGCTGGGAAGGTGAAAGAGGTGATGGAAAAGGTTATTAGTGAAAGAATATTAGTGATGGTTAAAACAGGGTTAGGAGAAGACAACATAGTGAGGAAAAGGATGAGGGAGGAGGGGGTGGGGGAGGATAAGGGAGGGGGAAAGGGTAGTGGGGGGTGGTGGGTAGATCCTAGTGTAAAAAAGGGGGGTTAAAAAGGGAGGAAGTGAAGGAATATTGGAGAAATAAGGAGAAAGAAGGAAAATTGTGTGTAGATGATATTGATGCTACAAAAGAAGTGGTGGGCGTATAAGTATAGACAGAAAAGGACAAGGGGCCAGGGGAGGGGGGGAAGGGGAAAGGGGGGGAAGGGGAAAGTGGGAAGGGAAAAGGGGGGGGAAGAGGAAAGGGAAGGGGGAGAGGGAAGAAAAAATGGGGGAGAAGGCAAGGGGTCAATGTTGTGTTACCAAAAAAGAAGGGAGAGGGGGGGGGGGGGAGGGAATTATTTAAAACGGGGAATCCTCCCACAAATGCATATAAATTGCCATGATACCGATACCTCCAGTATGCTATGTTGGTGTAGCAAGGAGCAATAGGTTAAAAATCACTCAAAAAACAGTTCAGGTCGAACTCTATGTTAAGTCCCCTCGGAGCCAAAGTATCCATACAGAAAATCCATTTGGATTCAACTTGACTCAATGCCCTAACTTTGTGTCCTCCTCTCCAGGGCCTGATATATGGGACAATTCCCCAAAATTTGAGGTGATTCGGATCCTTATTATGTACCTCTAAAAAGTGTCTAGACACACTATGCTTTGGAAATCCGTTTATGATGTTTTGAACATGTTCTTTGACCCTAATCCTCAGGAGTCTCTTGGTACGGCCTACATATTGCAGGCCGCAACTGCATTCCAGTACGTACACTGCTCCTTCAGTATTACATCCTACAAATTCTTTTATATCGTAACTTGTACCATTGCTGGTCGATTGGAAAGAGGTTTTCTTTTCGTTAGGTCGTTTAGTGCGTTTACAGGCATAGCATCTCTTACACGGATAGAAGCCTTTGCCTGTAAAAAAAGTAAATTGTTTTTTGGGTGGGTCAATTATATTTTTCACCAATTGGTCACGAAGGGTCGGGGCTCTTCGATAGATAAATTTAGGTTTAGCTGGTAGTAACTCGTTTAAACGCCTATCAGCCTTCAGAATGTGCCAGTGGCGCGTGATAATTTTTTCTATTTTTTTATATTGGATGTTAAAATCTAGTATCACAGGAACCTGATCCAGTTGCGGTATAATCTTTTTTTCTCCTAGCAGGGTTTTCCTTGGTATATGAGTTACTGTGGACCAATGACTGAATATGTGTATCAGTACACATTATACAGGTTACAAACACTCCGGAACGACCCTGGCAAAATGGCGCCGGTTTGTTTACAAAATAGGGACCACAACAAAATGGCGGCCGTATGTGTGCGGGATGTCCAATTAGCAGACTATATATTGTCAGCAGCCCTTCACTCTAGTATCCCCTGATGAAGTCACGTGACAAGTGACGATACGCGTAGGGATTGGAGGTTCGCTGACAGACCAGGACCCGAGCAGGAAGACGAGCGAGGCGCTCGTAGGATACCCTGCAGTCACCTTTTAAACTTATGTGAGTGTTATATTGTGTATTTTCAATAAAACCTTTTCGGTACGGGACTATGCTATGTTTGCCATATCTTTTATTTTTTTGAATATGACGCCCATCTGAGACACCACTGCACTGGGATCCACACAGAGCCACAGATAATTAGAGGGGCGACGAGTTCAGCGCTCGTGGAGATGCTCCCACATTCTCTATCTGTGAAGTGAGTACCTTTCTGGCGTGTGTGTGCATCTCTGGACACTGGCGGTACCACACTATGATCCATTCTCTTTGATTTTATACATGCTATTGGGGAGGATTGCAGCAACAGGAAGGAGACTGGTACCATCCAAGCCACTGCCCACCTGTTCTGAATAAACCTGTGACCTGGTTGTGCTAAGCTTAATTAGCAACAAGGTAAGCTGCTTACAGGCACAGAGGTGGAGCACTGAAGAGAAATCAAGTTTCAAGCACTGAACTAATGTGTGTTTTATTTTGTCACTTTTTAATTTTGGTGACGGGAATCACTTTGGATATATTTTTGGATTGCACGGTCTGAATTGGATTCTACTCGGACCCTTCAACCATTTATACTATATAAATATATTTATATTTTTATGTTTATATATTTTTATATATATTTTTTTTTATATATTTTTTTTATATATATTTTTTATATTTTTAAGTGTATTTACATATTAGTATATTTCTTTGGATTTATCACTATTGGACATTTGGATATGGTTATACGACCACGTTGATCACATGATTGCATTTGAGTTTAATTAAGTCAGTCACTTTTATATAAGGTTATAATATTACTCAGGTTTAGTGTGTTATCAGTCACACTGTTCTCAGTTTTCCTATTCTCTCTTTGTTTAAACACAGCGCCAACACCATCACTGTTGTAATATTGTTTTAAGTTTTTTTGAATTGGATTCCCAGGTGTTTGGCAGCAGTGCACCCCCCACAACCCCCCCCCACCAATCCCCCCCCTTTCCTGTTAGGGTTTTGGGTTCACTTATTCATTTCACGTTAGGGCAGCGCGGGAGTTTCCCCAATTTTTAAATTTTTTCTTATTTTCCTGTATCACTGGATCTAAATTCAAAGTTTTAAATTTTTCGGCTTGTCGCGATATTACTATGCCCAAATATTTAAATTCCGTTACCCATTTTAGTGGCAGATTTGGGGTTGCTGTAACCTGTGCTCCTTGATCTATAGCAAATAACAATGATTTACCCCAATTTACTTTAAAGGGGTGTTCCGGCCGAAATGACACTTTTTAAATAAAAATACCCCTATAATACACAAGCTTAATGTATTCTAGTAAAGTTAGTCTGTAAACTGAGGTCCGTTTTGTTAGGTTATTACAGCATTTAGAACATTTATAAACTATAAATAGGCTGTGGCCATCCTAAGTGTGGGCATCTGAAGCCAGACTGCATGTCTTCCTGGATTTCAGACTTGCAAATCTTGCACATGCTCAGTGCTGCACAAGCAGTGTAATAGGTTTCAAGTCAGGTTTCCATAGCAACGGCAGTGTCAGCGGAAGTTGTCCATATCTATGCAAACCTCTCCTCCCCTCCCCCCTCCAGGAACCAGTAAATATACTGCATGTAGAAGAAATATTATTCAAGAAATATATATATCTTTTGTTATATATTTATCTTGTTCTGTGTGTCTGTGTCCCCTCCGCAGACTATCTCACCTCTGCACATCCCCTCCGCAGACCATCTCACCTCTGCTCTGCACATACCCTCCGCAGACCATCTCACCTCTGCTCTGCACATCCCCTCCGCAAACCATCTCACCTCTGCTCTGCACATCCCCTCCGCAGACCATCTCACCTCTGCTCTGCACATACCCTCCGCAGACCATCTCACCTCTGCTCTGCACATACCCTCCGCAGACCATCTCACCTCTGCTCTGCACATACCCTCCGCAGACCATCTCACCTTTGCTCTGCACATCCCCTCCGCAGACCATCTCACCTCTGCTCTGCACATCCCCTCCGCAGACCATCTCTGCTCTGCACATCCCCTCCGAAGACTCTCACCTCTGCTCTGCACATCCCCTCCGCAGACTCTCACCTCTGCTCTGCACATCCCCTCCGCAGACTCTCACCTCTGCTCTGCACATCCCATCCGCAGACTCTCATCTCTGCTCTGCACATCCCATCCACAGACTATCTCACCTCTGCACATCCCCTCTGCAGACTCTTTCACCTCTGCACATCCCCTCTGCAGACCATCTCACCTCTGCACCCCCCATCCACAGACTATCTCACCTCTGCTCTGCACATCCCCTCTGCAGACTATCTCACCTTTGCACATCCCCTCCGCAGACTATCTCTGCTCTGCACATCCCCTCCGCAGACTCTCACCTCTGCTCTGCACATCCCATCCGCAGACTCTCACCTCTGCTCTGCACATCCCATCCGCAGACTATCTCACCTCTGCTCTGCACATCCCCTCTGCAGACTATCTCACCTCTGCTCAACCCATCCACAGACTATCGCTCTGCCCCTCCACATGTCACCTCTGCACCCTTATCTAAAGCTCCCCTTAATCCATATCTCCCCCCACAGCTCTCACTGTGCCCAATCTAAATACACCCCCCCCATCTTCATCATCCCCAGCTCTGACCACTGCAGAACAACCTCAGTGTCTCAACAGCTGTCTCAGGTTTCGTTCTGGCTGAAAAAAAGCCCTGCTTATATTATTACTGTGTGCAGGGAGAGAGAGAGAGGGAGAGAGGAGCTTTCAGAAGTTATATTATAAGACTGAGCATGCTGGAAGCTGATGTTTTGTGTGACACTGTCTTGTATTATAACTGTGTGCAGCGAGAGAGAGAGGAGCTTTCAGAAGTCATCAGCTATGTGTGGGTGGGCGGGACAGAGCAGCTATCGCACACCAGCCAATTATTTGGCTTTTTTAGAAAAGGGGCAGAGCCGCATACACGTAGCAGCCCGCCCTGACCCCATCCTATTGGCTGGTGTGCGATAGCTGCTCTGTCCCGCCCACCCACACATCTCTGATGACTTCTGAAACCTCCTCTCTCTCTCTCTCTCTGCACACAGTTATAATATAAGACAGTGTCACACAAAACACGCGAGATTTCGGTAGGAGGCGATTCACAAGGAGTCATGGGATACATGACGCTGATATCCCAGGAACTCTTGCGAATTGCCTTGTGACATAATAGCCTAGGCTATTAAGACCAGGAAGTTAGGCTGAAAAACGGAAAAAAAGGTATTTACAATCCAAAAAAAATAATAATATTGCCCATTGTGAAAACTATGTGCCAAGGGCATGCAGCACAGACAAACATAAAAAAATGGGTGGAACTCCACTTTAAGTCCAGTGAACAGTGTATAGGTCAGTGATGGCGAACGCGTGGCACGCGTGCCGCTCCCGGCACGGCAAGCCGTCTCTGTGGGCACGCCAGGAGAAAAGCACTTACTGACCGGCAGAGCCGGTACAAAGCAGGGGGGAAGGGACAGACGCCCTGGGCAATACCATTTGCTGAAGGGAGGGGGGCGCAGATGAAGTGCTGGCACTGGCAGTGTGCTTCATAGTACATACACACTAGCCGGCGCTGCTAATAGCTGTAATATAGTCTACTCTAACGATGTGCCAAGAGCGCTCCTGCACCTGGCAGAAGCCAAGACAGACCACACCAGCACTTCCCTGTCAGCGCTTTACTCCCCTATGAAGGCGATTCGTAGTCCCGTCCCATCGGTGTGACGTCCCTCACGGCCGGAGGCGGGATGGGAGAAGATCATAGAGAGCTGCTGCAGAAGCTGCAACCTAGAGGAGCCACGAGGAGGAACCAACAACGTGTGTATCACACAAGACACAATAGTAAGCACTAAACAGATAATGAATGCCATGCCATCTGCAGATATTATAATGTACTGTCTGGATCTGATTGGGGGAGGGGAGAACACTGAGGGGAGGTTAATTACCAATGCTACCTATTTTTTAATTTCTGTAATATGCAGCATGGGGGCGTTAATGTACTGCCACTGGTCACGAATGCATCAGTGACCAATGGCAATACATTAACCCCCCCCCATGCTGCATATTACAGAAATTAAATAGCATTGGTAATTGACCTCCCCTCAGTCTTCTCCTCTCTCCCAATCAGATCCAGACAGTTCATTTATTAATGATGCATTCGTGACCAGTCACAATTAGTTGCATTACTGGCACCAGGCTGCTCAGTGACAATTGCAGCCACAGATCTGCCACCCCACCATACTCTGCCATCCCACCATACCCTGCCATCCCACCATACCCTGCCATCCCACCATACATACTCAGTGATACCCAGATATACTCGGTGATACCCAGCCATCCCACCATACTCTGCCATCCCACCATACTCTGCCATCCCCCCCAGACATACTCAGTGATACCCAGCCATACTCGGTGATACCCAGCCATACTCATTATTAGCGTCATTGGGAAACATTTTGTCCCCCTCATTGGTGACATGGTGCCTTATTATAGGTGTCATTGCATGTGTCAGGTAGGTCAGTATAATGGTCAGGTAGGTCAGTGTAATGGTCAGGTAAGTCAGTGTAATGGTCAGGTAGGTCCGTGTAATGGTCAGGTAGGTCAGTGTAATGGTCAGGTAGGTCAGTGTAATGGTCAGGTAGGCCAGTGTAATGGTCAGGTAGGTCAGTGTAATGGTCATTCAGAGAGGGATGATCAGTCCCATCCTCTGTACAGAGCCGCTGGCAGGTTTAATTCTGTGTTGGCACTTTGAAAGAAATAAGTTGGTTTTGCATCGCGGTTTGGGCACTCGGGCTCAAAAAGGTTTGCCATCCCTGGTATAGGTGTTTAATATCTCCAATGCCCCATTCAATGACGGACCCGCATCCCTCAAAAACAGCAGCATATCGTCTGCGTATAGAGCTACCCTCTCCTCCAGCCCTCCTATTCTAAGTCCCTGTATCTCTTGTGACCTCCTCAGAGCCTCTGCCACTGGCTCTATTGCCACTGCGAAGAGTGCTGGAGAGAGAGGGCAGCCCTGTCTTGTACCTCTATATAACTGAAAGAATGATGACAGCCTTCCTCCAAGTTTAACCGCTGACATAAGCTCTCTATATATTGTTTGTACCCATTTAATGAATTTTAGAGGGAACCCCATTCTTCTGAGTACTTCCCAGAGAAAAGGCCATTCTATAGTGTCAAAGGCTTTTTCTATATCCAGGGAAGCTACCGTCCTAGATCCTTCACAATTATGATGTGCATGTATATTCCTAAATAATCTACGCAGGTTTACACCTGTCGTTCTCTGTGGCATAAATCCGGTCTGATCTGAATCTATAATAGATTTTAGTAAGGGCTGTAGTCTAGATGTTAATATTTTAGTTAATATTTTGAAATCTATATTCAGTAATGCTATCGGCCTATATGAGGGGCATAATTTTGGATCTTTACCCTCTTTATATATTAGGGTTATATGTGCCTTTCTCATTGAGTCTGGCAATATTCCCTTCAGTAATCCTTCTGAATATACCTTTACTAATTTTGGAGCTAATACATCTTTTGATTTTTTGTAGAATTCAACAGGAATTCCATCTGGGCCTGGTGTTTTTTCTCCTGGAAATGTATTAATAACCTTTATTATTTCTTCACTTGTAATTGGGTCCACCAATGCCTCCCTCTCCCTATCCGATAACCACCCGAGGGCCACCCGGTCCAATAAGTCCGACATGGCCCCAGGGTGGAAACCGGAGGGGAGAGATGAGGCATATAATCCCGCATAGTACTCACCAAAGGCCTTCAAAATCTCATCTGGTTCTTTTACTTTTATTCCCTCTAACGTTTCTATTTCTGCTATGGTTGTAGGTTGATATTTCTGTTGTGCCAGTCTCGCCAAGAACCTCCCATTTTTGTCCCCTAGTTCAAAGATACTTTGCCTCTTTTTGTATAATTCTAATCTTGTTATCTCCTCCATATGTAGTTGTAGTTCTCTTTGTGTGACCATCATTAAATCAAAATGTAAATTGCTTGGGTCTTGACTATAATTTTCCTTACTGCTCTCTACCTGTATTTGTAACTCCTGTACCTTGGCCTTCTGTTTTTTGTTTACTGCTGTAATATTTGAAATATATTGACCTCGTAGATATGCCTTAAACGCATCCCAAACCATATCTACTGAGGACGATCCCTCATTGTCTTCCCAATATTCATTTATTATGGTTGTCATTTTTTCTGATATCTCTGGGTATGTCACCCATTGTGGGGACAACCTCCACAATGCTGTGTCCCTAAATGTGGGGATACGTATTGATACCCGCAAGGGAGCATGGTCTGACAGGCCACTGGGTAAGTACTCGGCATCTATGATGTCTGTTAACATTGTGGAATCCGCAAATGCCATATCTATTCTGGACGCTATTTTATAGGATGTAGAATAGCAGGAATACATTCTTTTTTCCGGATTCTTCCATCTCTATATCTCTGTTACCCCCGTTGCTTGCGCCCAGTTATATAAATCGGCTGAGTAACTCTTTGAGGGTTTCGGCCTGTCCAATTCAGCGGACATCACCGAATTAAATTCTCCAATAAGCATCAGTTTTTCTGGAAGATATTGAATAATTTTTTCCATTATCTCATTTAGGGTCTCAACCCTAAATGGAGGAGGAATGTATATTGCCACCATAATGCACCTTTGTTGCCCGATCTTATATAATAGGATTACATATTTGCCTTGTAGATCTATATAAGCTTTTTCTACCTTTCCAGGAAAGGATTTATTGACTAATATTGATATCCCTCTAGCGTAGGATGAATAGGTGGCATGATATTCCTTTTATATCCAGGCTTTTTTTAACGCTGTTGTTTTTTTTCCCATTAGGTGTGTCTCCTGTAGTATGATTAATTGCGGATTGTATTTTCTTATATACTGGAACATCAGAGCTCACTTAAATCTAGAGTTCAATCCTCTGACATTCCATGATATTACTGAATAATTATTTTTGTTACTTTTTTTGTCTAGCATTATATTTGAAACTCAGGGGGCTTCCTCCTACACCTTCGATTTTGGGGATGGAACCTTTTCTGAAATTTTAGACTACACTTCTGGTCATTTATACATTTCATTCTCACTCTATCTTTCCCTCCCTCCTCCCTTCCCACCCTATCCCTCTCCACCTCCTCCTTGGATCCAAAATTCCATTCATACCTGGACAAGAGTGGAGAGACATTTCGACTAGCCCCTTTTTTACTGACCATGGTATCTGTTCCATAGTCAATACCCAACATTTCCCAAACTCAACCCTCCCAACACTTAAAAACACAAAAAAAAGAAAACAAATACAGTTGCCTTTCATACAAGCGTGTGGCGGGTTCGACACTCAAGATAGTGTGCTATCATTGTTGCCTAAACAAGCGTTTCTTCATATAAAAATAAATACATGGATATAAAAGCAAACAAAGAAGGAGAATATTGCTCCTATAATTCCCCTACACACATTTTCTCCATAGGGGGATATATGCAAAAATACCACAAAAAATAAAGAAAAAAAAAGAATTACAGAAGAAAAAAGGATATCACCCTCCCCTACATACTACTGTTCGAGTTGTATTTGTTATATATGCCCCTCCTTAGTCTCCTCAAGCCCCCCTCCTCCTCCCTCCCCCCTCCAAAATAATATATAACACCCATCTCCAAGAGCATAGCCGGGGAGGGGCACATTGTTAATATAATCTAATATCATAAGTTACTTTCGCTTCAACATTTATATTCAATTTAAAAATATATTAATCATCATTTTATCATTTTGTCTTTCAAATCTCTTCCCACCCCCTTTCTCCCAGATATTTCTATAAATAGAGAGGGTACATAAACTAGGAGAGGAAAAAAAAAAAAAAGGGGGAATTCTTCTGCCTCCCCCCGCCACCACACCTCTCTTATTTAACAATATTTAATATATAGTAGTGCATAATAAATGCATAAGTGCACAATAGTTCCTCCTCATTGTGTGTAAAAAAAAAAGTTAGTGATTCTGGCGCTCAATGACGCTATTCCTTCTCCCTTCCCTCCCTCCCTATCAAAATTTGTGCATATTCTCTTATTCCATATTTCTTATCGTGTTTGATTTTTCTAATATATTGAGTTAATCATCCCTTCTTCCCAATTCTCCCTACACTCCAAAAAAAAAAAAAAAAAAACCCTATAATTTTCCCTTTCTTTTCACTCCCAAACAAAAATAAATGAATAAATAAATAAATAATAATAAAAAAAAATAATATATATATATAAAAAATTTTTTTTTTCCTTTTCTTTCTCTTTTTCTTTCTCTTCCCTCTCTCCTTCCCTTCTCTACCAAAAAAAAAGAATAAAAAAAAGGGGGGCATGAAAGGATGCAGGGGGGGAGCAAAAAAAAAAAAAGTGCAGAGGCAAAATAGCAGTTTTCAACTGCTCCACTGCTGTCAATATACAACATCTTCAAATTAACCTTATGTTGGGGATAGAGCTCCTCAGACCTATCCTCTGGGTCTCATAGCACTCCCCCCATGCTGCTGTATACCCTTCTATGGAGAGTAAAAAAAAAAAAATTGAGAAATTATTAAGCCACACTGACAAGGCTATCTAGCATCTAACCATTCTGCCACTGCATCTGGCATTTCAAAAAAATGTGTTTGCATCCCATCATTCACTCTTAATTTACTTGGATATAAAAGGCTATATTTCAATCCCTTCTCTCTGAGTTTCTTCCGAACTTCATTGTATGCTCTTCTCCTTTCCTGTATTTCCGGGGGGGTAATCTGGGAAAAACATCAATTTCACATTTTCATATTGTATGTTCTCTTTCATCCTGGCTGCTGACAAAATTTTATCTCGATCTCTAAAGTTTAGTAGGCATAGCAGGAAGGGTCTAGGAAATTCCCCTGGTTTGGGAGTACGGAAGGAGATTCTATGGGCTCTCTCTACTATAAATGTTGGAGTTCTTTTTACCAGGCCTAAGATATCTATCAATAGTTTTTCCGAAAACTCTACTGGATTGTCTCCCTCCGCTCGCTCTGGCACCCCCAGAATCCGGACATTGTTAATCCTTAATCGACTTTCTGTGTCGATTGCTCTTTCTTGAAGTGTTGTAATCTGTTTTTTCATCATATGCCATTCTCTGTTTTCCATTTTTTGTTTTTCTTCTATCTTTGAGACCCGGGCTTCCACTGCTGTGGTTCTTTGCTGTACTTTCTCAAACTCATGCCTCATTATGCTGACGTCTACAGCCAGGGCATCTATTTTAGATGTCAGAGTCTCACTGCTTTTTCTTATGGCCTCCATAATGTCTTTAACAAAGGTAGGTTGTTCTGCTGCCATTATGCTTTGGGTCTCTATCTGTATTTCAGTAGCTTTAGGTAGTTTTAGCGGGGATTTTTCTGCTGATTTCACGTTTCCCTTTAGTACTTTTGCTAAAGGGGAGGAGCATGGGGTAACCGCCTGCGTTTTACCCCTAACTTTGCCAGGGGCCATTCAGGCTCAAGATGGTAGTCTATGTGTATGTCTTTATTTTCCCCTCCACTTAGTAGTACTGGTTTAATAGGGCTCTCAGCATTTATGTCTTTGCATTACTTTTATCTCATCATTGTTCCCATTGCTCCTCTGCTTATTCTATTTATTCACTGGGTAGGGGGGAAAGGCACCAAGTGAGACATTCAGAGAGACAAGCAGGGAAATAATAATAATAAAAATAAGCAGAGATCAGCCCAAAAGAATCGCCCAAATGGGGAGGGGGGAATCACAGTCTATAGTGGGCTCTGGCACCTGCTGATTTTACCTCTGTCAGGCGCTGTTGG